>QKQZ01030737.1:0-37909 GCA_003595255.1 Solenopsis fugax | reverse complement strand
TTCATCGCCCTAGAAGTGTGCAAAGTTTCATCAAAATCGAAGAGTGACACTTGGGTAGGTTTAAAAAATATTCTATTTTATAATCGTCACTCGCAGTTAACAACCAATCGTAGCCAATGAAGTGTTGCGATTTAATCACGTAACATATGCAGTCACATTTTCCTGTTAATCACATATCCTAATGGTTTTCTATTCCAGAGGAATAACGAACCAGAGGAATCACAGTCAACAATTTTCAATTAATATTGCTTGACATTTACTAGATAGTTTTCGTTGCAATCACGAGGTTACAGCAGTCACATTATAAGTGTGATAGGATAATTGTAAATCGCTAATCGCCAATCGTAATTTAATTGGCAATCGTTTGATTGGGTCTTTAGGCGTACGTCGCTTATTTAGGTGAAGCTGCGACCGCGTATCGAACGCGCGAGTTTATATTGTAGCTTATATGTATGTATGTGGAATGAACACGTCTTTGTTTGAGCTGTAGATAGAACAACGTTTGTATAAAAGTCTATTTTAAACTTCTCTACTCGGTTGTGACGCACGTAGTCTCTTGTACGTGCAACTAAAATAAAATCTAATAATAAATTCATATCATATAAATCGATACATCTATAAACAAGTTCATATTACTTCGTGAAATATGTAAAATTAATTCTATGTAAGATCAATTTGCAATTCTAATTCTAATTCAATTTTAATTCAATTGACATTTTATTATCGAGATATTTATATATTATATATTTATTAAAAATTAAAAACTCGGCAATAACTGTCTTGCAAAGCTCACTCTCGATAAAAATGAATCTCGAATTCATTATTCTACTATTTGAAGTGCATCCAGTAGGGTTAAGATGTCGTGTGTCCATTGTTACAAGCACAACATTACATTTCAAACGTAACGACCAGGGAGAATCACAAAACCTCCCAAGCTTGCGACTGAATCCGCGCCGTCACGATTTTACTCTTCACGCCTCGGGAATCGGCAATCCGAGACTGGAATTGTCCGTGCAACTATGTCCTTGCGAGTCGGCGCATATATACGCGTTGCATGTGGAGAAACGCAACGAGACCGCACGCATACCCACGCACACGCCAGCGGAATACGCGAGAATCGACGTTTACGGCGACGCGCACAATGGACCACACCGCCGCCGCTCATTTTGCGACGCGTAGTCGTCGGTGTAAATTGTGTTTGGTCATCCTCCGCCTATAAATAATTCCGCGGTGGACAATAGCGCGGTGGACAGATGAAAACGCCCTTAAAACCACCCGGTTTCGCAATGGGCGATCGAACCTGCGATGGCTTCTCGATGAAACGTCGGCGCAATGAAAAATTGTGGGGGCGAGAAAGGACTCGTGCGGGGCGTGAAAGTGCTGGTCCTCGACGTCGGCTCGTGAGGGTGTGCATCCAAGGCAATCGATGACATCCATTTCACTGAAAGCGTGTATGTCAACGAGCCGATTTTTTAAAATTTAATCGCGGTGACTGAGAGGGAGAGAGAGAGAGAGAGAGATTTTGAAAATGCACAAATATAATTCTACAAATTGTAAGATACGCAATTTTATTGAAATACATGCAACTCTATTATACACTGAGAGAAAAAATTGTAGTGGTAACAACTGTAAGGGGACAACCATACAAATTTTGTTAATATAATTATAATATATAGTTAAGTGAACTATATTATAGTTATTGCAACTAAGTTTATAGTTAAGAAAACTAATAAAAAATAGTTGTAATTACTTTATTATATAGTATACTACAACTATTTTTTATTAATATAAATTGAATGTTGGTAAAGTTAGATTGCCTATTTACGGTCATAGCTGGATCTTATTGCCTTTATATTTACTTGTGTGATTTTATATTAATATATTATTTTTAATTATATTAATATAATATTTTTTATTAATTCTCTTCTTAACCATTAATCTAGTTGCAATAACTATAATATAGTTCACTTAACTATATATTATAATTATATTAACAAAAAATGTATGGTTGCCCCTTGTAGTTGCCACCACTACAATTTTTTTCTCTCTTAGACGAAAAGGCAAAAAATGTGCGTACAAGAAATGCAAAAAATTTATAAGATGGTTAAATAATGCCATAGAAAAGAGAAACCGGCTGAATAAATATATATTTTGTACATTTTTTATTTGAGTAATATGGATTATTTGAGCCGATAAACAAAATAGCAGTGTAAACAGGGAAGGATATTTAAGTGAATGTTTTCCAATCGGGGCAATCCGGTCTAACTGCAATCAAGGTGCGATGTGTAAATCGCGACTCTAAGATCGCTGACATTTACTCGCGATTGCAGAAAGTCCGCTCTTAACGACACTCGTAAACGTATTATCGACGGTCTTTAACGCCATCCGCAAGTGATGAGATTTGCATACGAGGTCGCGCGCACGAATCTACATGAACTGGATCTCGCGCCGGTGCGCTAAATCACGCACAATGGTATTACATTGTATTTATGGCCGCTAATGACCGGGGCATTGTGTGTGCATCCCCCGCGAAGTAGTACATAATAAAGCGATAAATTAAAAGTGCCAACCCCACGTTCAGCGGCCTGCTCTTTTTTCGTCCGCGTTAGCAATCGTCCTAGAGTTAATGGCGTGTGAATCTCGTGAATTGTGCTGGTTAGTAGCACGGTGGACTGCCTTATAGATCTCGTTAACCCTTTCGTGATCGGCTTAAGTCCAAATCATACTTCAATTTCCTGCTATTAATTCCAATCATAGATTTCTCATTTCCGAGACTCGAGTTTTAAAATTAAATCTAGACTGTCAAGAGCTTAAATGAACATTTTATGTTAAATATTAAAAATTGATATTCTCTGAAATTGCTTTGAATCTTGCTCAATTAACAATCTTCCGTTCTTCTGATCAAATTCTCACAATTATTTCTATATGCAAGATAAATATAGGGATAATGAAGAAATATTAGATTAAGAATAGGAAGTAAATCAGTGTATTTTTCTTTAATGAACATTAAACATAACGCACAATAGATACGAATAAGATGTAGAACATAAATGTGTCGTATGACATAAATTATTTATTTATAGTGTTTATTGAAGAAACCGATTCTAAAATTCTAATTTCTATTCCCAATATCTAATATTCCTGCAGTGTGCGCAGGGCCTAAATGTCAAAGTCGTGCAATAGGGCTTTCTGCTGCGCAAGTCGACTGGTCTCGAGCGAGATGGACCCAATCGACTGGTATACAGCTCTGCGTCACGCCATCACGAGGCCCCATAGTCATTCAGCCTATAGTTCCTACGGGGACCCGCTATGCCCGCAGGGCTCTTACGCACGACATGATACGCACGTCCTGCTTCGAAACGGCCAGTGCCCCATCCTACGTCGTCTGTTTCCTTTTTTAAATTCTTTTTTTCCTTCTCTCCCTCTCTCTCTCTCTCTCTCTCTCTCTCTCTCTTATCTCTCTCCCCGCGCATTTAGTCATGGAGCCTCGTTTCGTCTCGTTCTCTCACCCCGCGGCGATCCAGTGTCTGATGCTCTGGATGCGTCCGGCTCGTTGGATCGACTGGTCCCTGGCTCTGAGAAACTGAGCGCGAGCACGTCTCGTGTGAAAGTTACGCTCGCGTGAGCGAGAATGAAGAAACGTGCTATACACGTGCTGCCGCGGCAAATGTTTATGCCGACGCGATTGACACATCTCTTTATAGCCGACTACCCACCGATTCTCTGTATAATCGCCATTAGAAACATTTATCTAGATCCACAGCTTTAGCGAATTTATTTTGAAATCGTGTTCTCATATGTGAAAGTTTCGCTAAATTAATAATTAAGCTGATAAATTCTTTATGTTGAGTATTCAGTTCTCTTATATCTTGATTTATTTGATTATAATGAAGATTAACTTATTTTCTTTGTCAAATTATGTGAATTTCAAATAATACTTTGTCTGTAAAAGTGTAAAAAGCGCATCTTCAAATCTCTTTATTGTTATAATAAAATATTAGCGTCTCTGTTTCACGGACACTAAAGACAAAGTTTTTTGACGACCCATTAGGAGAAACTCAGCAAGAGAATAATCGGATGGTGATAGTGCATTGCCAGTGTGCTCCTGGGTGAAGTGCATTGTCCTCCGAATAGCTCTCTCATCTATTCAGGAGAAATTCTTGACCGAGTGCCAAGCGTCGAGTGGAACATAGAAGCGGTCCGAGAAATTTCGCTGGAGAATGTTGAGCTTCTTTTATCTGAACTTCGAACGACTCGGATGCTATCCTAATTTTCATCGATTATTACATATCTTTAAACATAATTTTCTGTTGCATCTAAAATGCAGAAGTATTCGTCTATCTGAAATATCAATGAGATCCATGTCCAAAAAGGATAATAATCTAATAATAATTAAATATTTGCAAAATAAAGAATTTTATATAATAGTTTATGAAAGTGTGACAAAACGAATTCAATTATCCGTAAGAGCGATGAGTTAACTTGGTGAACTTCATTTCTCAATTAGAGCAGATTATCGTAGAAATTATTCCCCCGCGGGAGGTAAGTAACTCTCAATAGCAGTTCGAGGACGCGCCGTTCGTTATCTAACCAGCCGTGATTAGCCGTTGCCGCATCGATACGCCGCGGGCATGTAAGGTGCGAATCATCTCGCACCTATAATAAACTCGAGCATAGAGATAACGATAAGGCATCGGCGCCGCTTGTTCATCCGACACGCAATTTTGCGATCAACCGGAAAATCTCGACCGTCTGCATCGCGCGACAAAGGGCGAACGTTACGTTACACAAAAAAAAGTGTGCATGGCGCGTTAAAAGAATGCACGTAACGTCCCT
This sequence comes from Solenopsis fugax, assembly GCA_003595255.1. NCBI lineage: Eukaryota > Metazoa > Arthropoda > Insecta > Hymenoptera > Formicidae > Solenopsis > Solenopsis fugax. The sequence goes on along the minus strand of QKQZ01030737.1, from coordinate 33,073 downwards.
CGGAGAAAACGGGTGCAAGACACGACACGCGAAAGATCTCTCGAGAAGTGCGGATACTCGTAATAAGCGTCAATGACGAGGCGAAACGTTCTCGTTACTCGCGCGTGTGCTGAATCGAGGCATGGACCGGGACATCGACAAAACACGTGTCGCTCGAGCATATTAATCACGCAGAATGAGAGGGTTGTAATGAAAAAATTGATTCTTTTAAAATTGATTCTTCAAAATTTTTATATTTTTTACACAATGAGTGCATGTAAGACATACAATGTGTATCTTGCAATTTACAAGATTTCATTATTTATTAATTTATGAGATTTAATTATTTTCATTCATATACAAAACAAGATTATTTTTATAATAATTGTCGCAACAGACATAGAAAATAATAAGAATTATTGGTAACTAATTATTTCGTAAGATTTCTTTGGCAATGTGGATCGTTATTTAACCCTGTCACTGTTCTTTGATGCTATTCTCTCTCTAGAGTCCTATGAGATAATTGTTCAGCGAACTTAAGGACAAAAGTGGCTAAAAGCAGCAACGGGCTCGTAAATTCTCAACTGCTTCCTCATACGACCGACTAGCCAGCTTAGCATCGTGATCTTATCTATAGGCGTACATCCAATAGCTGGTGGACGAACTGCGTTGGTGTATAGACACGATACGCACACACGAATGATCATTTACAACGGCCAGCTTTATCGGGCGACAATAATGCCGTAAACAGCACGGTGCATCCGCATCGGCGTGGACGTGGCGCATTGAAATCGCGATGCAACGGTGTCGCCAGGACACCGAATGAATTTTTGATGGAATAGGCGAAAAAGTAAAATACTCTTATTCTATAAAAAGGAGATATTCCGTAAGATACTGAAACATTATGAAATGAAAAAGTAAGAGATATATATATAAATCTAATAAAAAATTTATTTATACAAAGTCAGATAAAAATTATGATAAAAAATTTTTATCATAATTCCTTCCTTCGTTGCTTTTCATCTGTTAGAAATTTTATAAAATATTTTGATAAACTCTTACGTTTTCGAAACAATTATTCATAATTAATAATCAAAATTAATTGTAAACAAATTCTGATCTCGGACGTCCTTCGAAAGAGAAGAGAACGTATTCATGGAAAACCAAACAAGCTTGTTGTCACACCCTCCGGTCCAGATTACATCCACTATCTGCACATGACGTTTGCGATAACTCGTGTTACAACGACGGGTGTCAATTCAAAACGCGTTCTCGTTGTCGCATTGCCACGAGCGAGTCATTCGTTTGCCGAGAGAATTGCTCTCGATAAAGTTCTCCAACCGAAAAACCAATCAGTAATAGCGGTTTATTACTTGTGATCACGGTATGGAATTCGAGAGACCGACCTTACTAGATAGAATTATAATCGCACATTATCAACTTCCGAATAATCTTTATGTTTTCTGCAATATGATCGTTCCTAAGTACGTAACAAAATATTCTTTTTATTGACAATTTTTATTTTTTTTGTATTGAAAAATTTTTAGTAAGATTTATTAAGCACAGAGAAACAAATAAAATGTAGATCATAATTAATAGATATTAAGTTTATTATTGTTAAATTAATACTTTTTTCACTATTAATAATAGCAGTTTATTAGTATAATAACATTTTGAACACTGAAAAAAAGACTGGTTATAACCAAATGTATATAGTGAAATAGTATCAATTAAATATTTGGTCTATGTAACCAAAAGTAATTTTACTTTTCTAAATATTTAGTAACTTATACCAGATTTGATAATACTTACTAAACATTTAGTAAAATAAAATTTTTTTTTGTTATATTGACAAAATATTTAATTGATATTATTTCACTATACATTTGATAGTTATAATCACACTTTTTTCAGTAAAGAATTACAAGTGTTTTATATAAAATTTTAATAGATAACACGAGTACATGATGCTATAACTATAAAAAAATAACTCATGTACACAACTACTTTTCACGATATAAATACAGAGAAGAAAATGAGATATATAGAGTTTCTAATTCGTAAAATTATGAAGTAAGTTTTGCACGTGCAGCACATCTATTTTTGAACATTAAAACGTAACGTATGTGCGATCGTATCCAAGAGAAACTGTGTTACGAGTGCAGACTTCTAAATCGATCTACGAGCATTCGTTCCACGCGCGTCGATTTCGCCACAAGTCATTTGTCGCGAAACGAGACCCCAAACGGTGCGCATTTCGCTCGTAACAATTACGCCGTCTACGTGATTTATCTGACCCTCGCGATAAGCACCACGTCATATCAATTCATAAATATCCGCGGGTCGGCCTGCCATTGTTACGGTTCCGTATACGTCTCGTTAATGATCAACCGTGCGATGAAAAATCGCAGTCGCGCCCTTTTGTCATCGATAGCGCACTAATGAGTCTCCCGCGTGTGCAAGGTATAATATACCTTGAAATAGAAACGTACAAATAAAACGGGGACATGTACAGATCGCAGAACTCCTTCCTCTGGGCGTGTCCGTGCCAGATGCACGTAATTGATATTGACAAGTTTTCGCGATTATTTCGTGTAACATATTCCAGTTATTTGTACTTTGAAACGATGTAATTAAAATTTCGATAACATATGTATATTAAAAAAAAAAACTAAAATTAAAAATCAATATTTATTTTCTAAATCAAGTTTTTATTTTTCCAATATGACACTGAGAGATTAATTAAATGATACGTTAACGTATGTTTCGAAAAAACTACAACACTATTTAATTATAGATTATTTAATTGTATTCTTTATTTGCGATTCATCGCATGCTCTCGATGGTAACATTCAATTACATTAATATAAATAACGTTCTAGTCAATAATCATTTTATGCTTTTATTAATATAACAAGGCAACGTAACGAGCAATTAATATTGGTGACAGCTATGAAACTATCCATTGAATTGCTATCGACGTAGCACCCTAATCATAGTAATTAAGCCTTTACCATCATGATTAGTAAGGTCAATCTTCTCCTATCTGGAACATTATCGAGCGCAGGAACGCCTCTTTTCTACAAGCCATATTATAAAGTCGCCGTTTTGTGACAGTGTCGTACACGCCCTCGCCGTCACTGGAACGACCCCTGCCGATGAAAGATAGTCGCAGTTGTACTCTTTTGCGTCTTGATAATGAGTGCGAGATCCCAGAACACAATGCTCGAAAAATGTGTCTGAGATCGATCGCGAGGACTCGCTTTCACTCGCTCGTTTCTCGATCATTAATAACCGCTGACTTACGCTACGATTGTTAGCGTCAAATCGCCAAAGGATCGAGGAGGAGAGTGAATTCACTCCCGCCATTACGCTCGATTTCATTCCATCGTCGCGTTTCGATTTCGTTTCGAGTTCTCTTTGTGTCGCCTGCTCCTCGGGCCACTCAAGCGCGCACAAAGAATGCGTTTCTCCCTATGTTGCACCAGGCCGATGCGACCGGTGCAGCTGCAAGGCCACGAGGAAAAAAAGGGATAAATCGCGAGAGAGAGAGAGAGAGGGAAAGAGCGTTTCATCGTGAGCCCAATTAACATTCATTGGTGAATGAAACGGAATAATTTCTGATTGCGACATGTTTTCAACTTAATATTTCCGATAATTTTATCACCTTCAGTTTTTAATTACTTAATATTATTTTATCTATTGTGTGGTAATTTAATATTACATATTAGATAATATATCGCGAAAAAAATATCTTGAAAATTATGTTCTTTTTTTATCTTGATGAATTTGTTTCTATTTCTATCCGTTCTAATTCAATACTCTAAATAATTCAATAACAATTGAGATAATTTTATGAATGTTGAAGAGTTAGCTGTAAAATAACTTCTATACAATTTCGTTTGTCTAATAAAATTATTATTTTATCCTTTCTAATGTTTATAGAGCGTGTCCATAAAATCTGTTCGCACCGCCTATATTTCGAAAACGGTTCAAAATTATGAAAAACCACGTTCGATCATTTCGAGGAACTACTCACTTACAAGAGTGGGTCCTCGAAATGATTGAACACGTATTTCACTGTTTTTTTATAATTTAGAATTTTTCCAAAATATAGAGAGTGCCAACAGATTTTATAGACACCCTGTATATGCCGAATATTTCTTAGGAACCTTGAAATATTTCAAAGCTCGAAATCGCGATCGTGTGTTTCCGCGGTATTTTCTTTGTGCCGATGAGCCGTAAACTAGGAATTAATTAGCAGGTAGCATGCCAGAGCAGAGAGCCTTTTACGAGAGGCTCGTAAAAAGTTGATTCTGAATTCGCCTCGCACGGTCAGCGATACTTACGTCGGCCGTCTCGTTTCGCCAACATCTCGCAATTAAAGACGCAATCTGTCTCCACTGTTAATAAAGATAACAATGTCATGATTTATGTGTGTTCTAGAACAGAGTCATCTAATGCGATAAATATGTTCATCAGAATGGCAATATCATATTTATATAGAACATTCTTGATAAAAATGATACGTAAATATACGTGACAAATTGGAAAGAATAAACGAAAACGATTACTACTATAAAGTCTCAAAAATTCTCGTTTAAACGCTCAAAAATTCCGCTATTAATTTTATTATTGAGGAAAATACTGTAATATGTCCGATTTGAATTTTATTGCGATTAATTTTACACGTGATGCAATGTAAAATAATTCATTCGCAAAAATAACTCGTCTGGAAGATGAACGATACACGCGTTCTTCTGTAAGTAATTTCCGTGTGTTCGGCAAGACTCATAAGCACGCGGAACGTTCTCGCGTAATATCTCTACTCAGCTTTTATGTTTTTACACCCCAACTGGCTCCAATTGGCCGGGCATTTATTTCCGAACATCTTTATCTTCTTACGTTACATCGTAAAAAAGGGCGGGACGTTCGCATTAAGGTTTTACAGCTAGGCTCCATGTGTAACCATGAGGGAAGGAACCGCGTGTGCGCAAAATTATCGTCGTCATAACCCGCACAAACGTGCGGTCTATACTACGACCAGTCGGTATATTCAATCTCCATTCGTTTATCGTCGAGTTCTACCTTGACAAAGTGCTGCTGAAAAATTTCAAACTTATCAAACTTATCTCGAGAAAAATTCGTTTTTCTCGCTCGATAGTTTTATTTCTTGTGTTAAAGACAAGTTTTCTATTATAGATATCTGATAAAGAATCATATAATAATGATTTTTGTAATCATACGCATATGTTATAAGATCAGCGCGTGTTGTATAAATGTCATGTTATATATTTTGACAATGGAAACTGGTAACCGGATCTAGTTTCGCTTCACACGATCTTCCTGTGCAGGAGATCTTGTTTTTACCGTCGGCGAAACGTATACATTGTCACGAGCCACACTACCACAATTTCCAAACAGGAAAGCTGCATTTTTTTACATGTATTAATTTGATTTTTAATTAACTGTGTGCATCATTTTAGCGATATAAATCTTGGACAATTAGCCCAAAATTATGCAATAATTTTGTATAAACATATTTTCTGTAACTTGATCATTTAAAATATTTCTGTTATTTTTAATTGAAAAATACCAAAGTTGAAAAGTTACTTGTTTCGATGAGCAAATATATTATGATAGGCGGCATTTTTTTCATGCTTATTATTTTACGAAATTTCAAGATCAATATTTTTTAAAATGAGATGACATATTTTTATTAACGTAATTTCATCAATATAATTCATAAAATTTAAAAATAAAACAAATTTATATGTAAATATGATTTTTCATGTTCAAGATTATCATGTCTTATATAACTAAATTTGTTTTTTTGTGAGCTATTTCTATATTCTAATGAAAATATGCTATTTAAAAAAAATGTTGATCTCTAAATGATCGAGTTACAGGAAACACCCTATATATTCGAATGTACGTTGTACTTTTAATCTTTTATGCGTAAGTACACATACAAGTTGGCGTTTTTCTCGCTTATCCATCGTAATGGTGTAAGAAAAATATACACGTACAAAAATATACAGGGTGTCTCAATCGCCGAACACAAAACTGATAGATAAACTAATTTTCAATCAATTTCACAAATCGACTAAATATCAAATAAATTTGACAATAATAGCTCTAAAATACTGAAATTATAAATCTCTTTGTATTTAAATGAGCAATAACACTTTTATTAAATTTTACTTAATTGTCTTTTCCATATTTTTTTCTCAAATACTTTCTCGTTCTTATCATTTATATCTCGGGAATCATTGACGTTTCGACGTTTTATGTGACAGAGAATTGACTATAAATCGATGAAAAAGCTGTTTTTAAATGAGATCTTTTTAAGGATATTTTAAATTAAAATTAAGAACCCGCGAATTCAAGAGCACTCTGTACATGTCTAGAAGTCTTTACATAGAAGCGCGAGTAACCTGAGACTCTTGTGCGAGGTAACCGTTTAAACCGCTGACCGTAAACAGCGAAGCTCGGGAGAAAGGCTCAGGAGGCACCCCGGGTTCTTGTAAGGGCGTTAATTACGGGGCTGCTTTCTGTTTCTTCTCCCTCGGCCGATTTCTGTTATCCGAGTGCCTCTCGCCGAGGCAAAGGAGTAATGCGAACTACGTGAACGTCGAGTACCTACACTTATCTGAAGCGGTTAAGTGCAAGTAAAATATAACTGGCGTTTTTTCGGTTAGAAAAATTCTATCGGCGTTAATCTAATCCGCCAATATTTTTAGATAAGCTAGATAAGCTAGGCTCTAATCTAATACATATTTTCTAGTTCACTTGGCGGTGTTGTAACGATAATATTCCAGCATATGCAACAATTTTAAAGTACAATCAAAGGATTTTGCTTAGTATTGATTTAGATAATTTAAATAATTTTTTAATTTGAGATTATTTTTATTTTATGTTTGAAAAAATTAATTTAAATTTTATTTTGCAATAGATTTTATTTCTGAAATAGATTATATTATTTTTACGCTCTACACAATCCCAACGTAAAATATATAATATCTAGATGATTAACTGCAAAGAGAAAATTTTTTTTAAATAGCAAGTAAAAGACAGAAAAAGCTTTTAGCTATTTCAAATTATGCAAGTGACTCAGTGGAGCAGCTAAAACAAAAATACATGACAAATGAAAAATGAATGGTTTCAAAGAAAAATGAATATAAGCGAAAGGTGATAAAATTTTGTTACGAATGTACACTGAGAGAAAAAATTGTAGTGGCGGCAACTATAAGGGAACAACCATACAAATTTTGTTAATAGAATTATAATATATAGTTAAGTGAACTATATTATAGTTATTGCAACTAAATTAATGATTAAGAGAACTAATCAAAAATAGTTGTAATATACTATATAATATATTATCTTCTGCTACTTTGCAGAATTTAAGTGCGCGTTTTCAGCTTGATTTCTGATTTTCTTGATTTTAATTATTTGAGACTTTACGTTCGCGTCTTTATTCGTCTAAAATTAACTGTAGCTTCGTGCGGCAAAGCGCTCTTGAGTCGGTTGAACGAACGTATCGCGTTACTCGCTCAATGACAGAGCCAGCAAGACCAGCTATTGGCGCAGACTATGTAATCATCGCCGCAACGTGGTTTCAGCTTACTTTGGCCGTGCACGGCCGAATTACCACCGCGGGCGTATTCGAAACACGACACGCCAATTACTATTATTGAGTCTAAGCGTCTAAGCGCACGCTCACACGAGTTATTCTGTTTCAGACACATCGTACGAGAAGGCTTGTCGAAGGGGCAGCGCGCCCGCCACCCCCGTGCTGGGCGCACGACCCCTGGACGTCACCCCGAACAGGATCGTTGTAAGTAAATTTTTGATTGCCCGCGCAGTAATTCGTTTAAACCGGATACTTCACTCAATACTGTCGCGCCGATAATTTACGATTCTATTTTCGTAACACACGTCACCCCGCGTCAATTCGAATTATCATTTTCGCACTATATTTATAAATATGTATCTACTTCCACCAATGACTATTTATGATTCAGGAGTATATGTGTACGTATAAGAAATATTTATAACTGAGAAGAGTGATAAAAATGTTATCGTAAAATGCTGGTTACCGTCATTCTTCTTTACTCTCTCGTTTTAGCTTTTAAATGATCTTTTTTGGATTAAGGATGTGTAGTCCCTGCAAAATAAATAAAATTTGGAACTTGTTTAATATTAACACTTCAAACTGTATATATATGAAAATTATGTGAATAAGATTATATTTTTATTTAATAACATGTTTATTAATTAGTTATTAAATGGTTATTAAAAATTAAATTATTTTTTACATTTAAAAAAATTCAATTTTTTTTTATATAAGTACTTTAAGTATTCAAGATGATTTACACAAAGTTTTATTGTGATTGTCTCTTTAGTTATATTGTGAATAAATAAATAAATAAATTTTGTTTATTTTACAGAACTGGTTTCTGCATCGCAATGAAACTTCACATAAATCATCTTGAATATTTAAATTACCTTGAATAAAAAAATTGATTTTTTCATTATTTCATTATTAATTATATTTTCATTAGAGCACATGTCTACCTCTTATTGAAATAATTTTTTATCCAGATAGAAAATCGCCGCCAAATTTTTTTCTACTACTTTCAAATGCAATATAAAACAATCTGTAATTTTTTCATAATTTTCTTAATGTTTTGAGAAATGTCCTACACATCCTTAACTAATTGACACAAAATCTTGCATACCTCAAGGTACACCTTTCGCCACCAAAATCAAATATCTTTAAAAGAATTAAAAAAACAAAGAGTTGTATCTCAATTGTTTACTCATGAAATCGAACTCGATTGCATAACTTTAATCTCTGTTCCATTCGTTACACTTTAACACCTCTCGTAAATTGAAACGGACTACTCTGTATGTATCACGGATCGATCGCTCATGAATGAGAATTGATTCTGCGGAGTGAAAGAGCCCGGATGAAGTGCTTCCCTCGGATAGCTGGGGATGCACATAGTTTACGTCGGCTCGTCGGCTAACTTAATGCCCGGCGCGTTGAATATTCACGAGAGACCCGCCGCCGAAATGCCCGTGTCCGCGCGGGCGCACACAGGATACGTTGTAATTAGTTCGTTATACCGTCGTCGTCCCGGTACTCTGTATATAGACCGCCTCGCCGCGACGACGACGGCNTTTCCACGAGCGCCTGCCGTTAACCGATTCGCGGCTATATTTAACGTCGCCCCCGCGTCGCGGGAGGGAGTCGGCGCTTTCGTCTGACAATTTCACGTTAATTTAATTTAATCGAACGGGGGAACGGGGCCGCACACATTCGCCGTCATGGTGATACATCTACCTGCCTCTCACTGCCGATATTATCGGGCTGACAATCGACGTAATGATGGAGTGATTCGCGCGCCTAGTGCGGCGAATCGGATTTTCTCCAGCGGGAAACGTCCACGCGATCACCGCAGCCACCGTTATCTATTCTGATCATTATTGCGAGCAGACGCGACTCCGCGCGAAACGTCTCGGTGATCATTTGTACGCTCACCGCACATTTAGCACTAAACGTAACGTTCTAATTCTTACTTCGTTAACGTGAAAGTGGCGATCAGCATTTAAATGTAATGATCGTTAAATTATCTTAAATACATAATGAAAATATTGAGCAGAGCGCAGAGTCCTGAGATCCGAGTGTTAATACGTCGTTTAACAGACTAAGAAGCGGTCAACCTATAAACTTTTACACCATCAAATTTGCATTGAATCGAATGAACGTCGTGATCGCCAGATTTTACTGTTATAAGATATTTAGCTTTTGATCCCACTGGCGAATACCGCCTGCGGACAATCGCGCGTTGAATTTCTTTTGACCCGGAGGGTCGTAGATTGCCATCGCGCGAAAATACTTTTCTGTCAGCAACGTCTTAGCGAGTGCATTAACTTCGCGGATTAGATCTCCGCTAATCACGCGCGGATTCTCTCGTGGAGATTTATCAGCACTTCGGTGTTATTTTTTTTTTGCGGCATCGGATCGAACGGACGACTCTCCGCAGTCGCACTTCGAGATATATTATCAGATTAACATCCTTCTTCGGGAAGATGTTTCCCATGCCGATCGGCGAGTCCCCCCGATAACGGAAGACGCATTGTCGCACGGTTTTCCATCGTATACCTATACACGTAACTCACACCCCCCAAACTTCTGCTGCCTCTGCTTTCGAGCAGATGCTAGAAATCCCTATCTCGCTCTTCCATTTATGCATGCTCTGTTCGCCGATCACGAAAACAGGATTTCAATCTTCCGATCACGTATCTTCGATCTCACAAATCTCTATGAATCTTCCGAGTCGCCAAACTAGATGTCTTATTTTTTTGAAGGCGAAATAACACGTTCCTTTCGCGTTTCGGAACCATCCTGTTTTTCTCCAATCACGACGACATTCCTCGAATTTTTCTTCCGAATGTAAGTTTCTTCATAAGTATTTTGGAGCGTGAAATATGCAAGAATAAATATTTTTTTTTCTCTGAGTATGTTGGAGAATTATTATTCCATAGAATTCTCTTCCCCTATATAAATGTCAATTTATCCGCATCGTTATTCATGTTATGGGAACACTTCGTACTTAGCTCGAATATGAAAACATGCAACGCAGAAAATATCGATCCAGGCTTCGCATACAAGCAGGTGTTCTCAATTTCCACGTGCTAGATTAAGTCGCCGAGCGATCGTTCTCCCGCCAAATTTTTCTATGAATAACATGTACTTGCAAGCTAAAGATATGTGTCCATTTTTATAAGTCTACAATTAAACAAAGTAATTTCTATTTGTGTTACGAAACAGCTTATTACAAATAAATTATAAATAAAAGCTGTAAGCTTCATTTTATGTTGATTGTATCAAAAATTAGATATAAATATAAATACTATCGATACAAGAGTGAAAGATGAGCATACTGCATCGTTCAGGCGATTTAATTTTTTAAAAAAACTTTTTTTCGAAAACACGCCATTTTTACGATGCTCGGTGCGTGACGGCGGTTTACACATTCAGCGTTCGATCGGAAGGGGACTCGTAAGCTCGTTGGATGAAGGGTTTTAAAGGAACAAAAGGATGAACGGACTGGTTTCGGGGCAAGTCGTGACACAACTACGCTGCCGTTTCCGGTTGAGGAACATCGCATAGGCTACACCGTTTACGAAACGAATTATTTGCCAGTTGTCCCCTGTACACGACTTAATAATCCGATTGCCATTTTGGATATCTGAATAAGACAAAAAGGTGTTAAAGGGGGTGTCAGTAACGAATTATTTTCTGAATCGAAGTCTTTTTCCAACATTCGTAAGAGAGCGATAAAAGTTGCAATTAGAAAGTTAATTGGAGAAAATAAGACTTGATTAATACAGAATTTTAGATAAATTTTAAATTAGGGGGAGGATCACGAATCCTCCTATCTTTTCCGACATTTATTTTAAATAATCCTGAGCTTTGCCTTATCATATTTGAACATTCACAGAACATAACGGAAATGAATAAATTTACACGCATCACAAGTGCAACAAAGGAAACATTTGAGACGTTTCGATCGGTCGCTTATTTGGTACGTAGGGCACGTTCTACGCGAGAGAGTGGGACCGATCGCAGATGCAATCAGCGGACGCTGCATGTCGCAGTTCTCCGATTTGAGAACCCCTCGAAGACGTTTTTGTCCTTACCGGCGTTGGGAACGGAGGAGCGCGTCCGTAGAAGAGGGACCGTGAGGGGAACCGAGGGGTTTAGCCCGTTTTGCCTTACCTGAATGCAGGGGCAGAGTTTTCGGTCGCGACACAAAGGTGCGCGCCCCAAGGATCCCTTGACTTCGGCTACCCGGATGAGCCAACATCTGCGCCAGTCGACGACGAGATTTCGCCGCGAAATCGCGCACAGCTTCCTCGAAATCTCGCGGAACGAAGTCGCACGTTCACGTTCGGAGAACACTATCTTGTCATGGTGGTGGATAAGAACCTTATAATTGTCATTGATGCATGTGTCACAAACATTTGTCAATTAAATTGATTTAAAAAATTACACCTGTGAATTACACATGTAATTGAATTTACTTCGCGTCAGTTAAAAAGGAATTATTTCTATTTGTTTGTTAGGATATATGAAAATGTGATGTGACTGATTGTGCAACTAATGTAAAAAGAAATTGTACAAGTGTGACGAAATCAATCTTTAATCTATAAATTTATTTAACCATGACTTTGTGTCGAGTTATGTAAAAAATTCTAACATAAATATGAGCGCATTTAAAAGATTTTGTTTAAAAGATTGTTGATTTTTCTTTTCTGATAAATAATTTCGTGAATAGAGTTGCTGCATTTTCGACAATTATTTTTACGATATTTATATTAATTGTTAGCAAGATTTCTTCCAATTGAGTACATAAAACCATAGTACTCTGATAAAAACTTAACTCAAGATCTGGGCTAAACGATATTTATGTCACTTCTTATTAAAGCTCTTTCCGCGAAACTCGTTTCATGTTTCTCAAGATCTCGACAGCGATCTTTAAAATCACAAATTTATAAAGATTTTCGAGGAAATAATCTAGCTTGAGAAACTTTTAAAACAATTGTTAAAACGATTAAAAAAAATAAAATAATTGCAGTTATTTGTAAAGCCACAATTAAAACTTAATAAGTCAAAATATATAATTAAAAATATATATAATATATCTAAATAATATATATTAATATATAAATAATATATAAATATAAATAAATATATATAAAGATCAATCTTAATGTTATCATGTCTGTAAAAGAACGCAATATTAAAATGTATCTTTTACAGTATATCTTCAATATTCGTTCTAATCGATACAAATCAATGTAAAAAATCAATTGGTGCATCCCGTGAGTAGATATGTTATTCTTCATTTAAAAAGAAGAAGATATTCTATATTTGCACACACGACAACGAAAATCTATTCGTTCATAGCCTACCGAAGCGCATTCCATGACTTTGTCGCCCACGAGGCCATGGTGAAGAAAACAACATACATTCACATAATGCACCTATCGGTCATTATCCTCGCTAATGCATGACGCTGCCCGTCAGCTAATGAAATCCAATACGATGCATTACGAGCAAAAAGTGAGCGGGCATGGTGAGTCGTGGAAATATTCAGACGACTCCGTCGCACGCGGAGAAAAGTAAGGTCGCTCGGAACCATTTAAAAGGCCTGCCGATTTAAATCACCGGTCGGGATCGGACGCCGAGATTTCTGCGAGACCATTCGACGGGCCGAAGGGCTTACACATGTCGCTTTAAAAAGTGTTGGCCTACCTAAGGTTTACGAGTCCGAAGAAGGTTGGCTCGTACTGTTCATTCATTTGTCGAGTAACGGCTGCCCGAAGAATGTCTTTGAAAGGAGGAATGCCATTGTGTGAAACATAAAACTCATATTGGCCAAAATTAAAATTCCTTCTAGTGATCCTGTCTCGTGCTTACGAAGATAATATCCACGAATTCTGCCAGCAGCGAGCCACTGAAGACACGGAGACGAAAAGTGGAATATTTCGTAGACAAGAAAAAAAATTGGACATGTGAAAGTATCCCTTTTCACGACTTTGTGAAATTTCTCACGTAAATGCTTCATCGTCTCACTCGTCAATTGCCCGTGGAAGCTTCTCGAAGAATCCAGTGAACATCTCATTGAAGAATGTTAAAGTGAGGAATGCGTCAATTTGTGCGTGCTAGTCAGCCATAAAAGACACTTTATTATCTTAATTAGAACAGACTTGCCGAGTGATAATTTTATGAAGAGTAAAATAAAGAGTACCTGAGGATTTCTGTTGACATTTCCAACAGGAAAATTTGCGATTTGGTCGCGTGCGATTAAACTGCATCCTGACATTGGGCCAGTCTTATCTCACATGTACATGCACGTGCACGATAAGGCGGCACGACGATAATACGTTCTGTGACGACGGTCATTTTTTATTTGATAACGGACAATATTTAAAGTGAAAAAGCTTTGCATAAGGCAGCAACGCGCCTATCGATTTTTAAAGCGATTATAAGCAAATCTTAATTGTATGATTTTCCTTGCATCAAAAATTTTCAAAATTGTTGCACCTAAAATTTTGGAAGCTACTGAAAACAAATATCCATGGAAGACAATTTGTTAAAAGTAAGTTTGCAGTCATCCAAAAAGTAAGCTCTACAACTCTTATACATTGGACACAAACATTGCGAACAATTATGCTCTACTGTCATTTTAACTGCATTCTTGTTCTGGAAAAGTATTGCGGAAATAAAATAATATTTAGATAATAATAGGCAAAAATAAATTGAACAAAAACCAATATAGATATAAACTGTTAACACTACGATATAAATGAAATAATAAAATGCAGCATAATATTATTAAATTTAACAAATAATCTTTAGATATTAAGATTATCGACTGTCAAATTACAGATTATATAAAAAAATGTTGGGCGGGAAATAAAATATTTTAACTGGCAAATGCGCCGTCTCATTTCGCGATGTAAAAAATGCCATAAAACTCAATAAAAGTGCTCGTAAACATTTACTTGGCTTCTCTCACGCACGGCTGAACTTGCTTGGAACCGTGCGAATGGTGAGAAAAATGTGCGTCAAGCCAATGGAGGAGAACGAAGACGACAAAGTTGTCAGCATGATTGTCAACTATTTTAGTGCGAGGGTAAATATCGGATGATTATCGCGAAAACCCCCGAGACTTCTACAAACATTCGCGAAATTCATTTAAAGAGCCGAGTTTTTTATTAATTAGACTCTTCTTTCTTTTGTTTATAAATGAATTGTTTCTACCATTATGTCTTCTCTTTAAAATGCTTCTCTTATTTTTTAATATGCATTTCTCCCAATTTAGAAGCAATAGCTTAAAACGCTTTCTTCAAGATCGCGTGTAATTATTTAAGCGAATTTCCTTGGATATTCTCGAATTTCTCTAATCTTCTTAATGATGATCAAATCTTTGTATTCTAACAAATACGAGCGATTACAAGAGCAATATAGTTTTATGTAAAGAAGTCACGAAGCAATGTGCGGAAGCGTTACGGTGGAACATCCATGTTTTCTTCCTCGATGAGTCAGACTTTTTTCTTTTCTTTTAATTATTTTTTTAAGCTTTCACGGGTATTTTCTTCAAAAATGCTAACGAGTTTACGGATACCTTATTTTTTGCAAACTTTTAGCAAAACTTTTTAGCATATTGAAATAACAATATTGAAAGTATATATAAGATAAAACTTCATGGCAGGCAATGTTTTCATAATAAAAGCAAATCTTGTTCGAACGAGTTTGGTAGGTCCTGTAGATTTTTAAGTTCTTACTCGGCCGAGAATAACAAAATAGTTTTAGTATACTTTTCTTTATATATTCCTGGAAATTCTTCGTACATTATTCAAATAATATTCGATATAACTTGAAATAAGATGGAACACACATGCAGATGTACATAATTCCTGCTGAAAAAAGAAAAGAAAAATTTCCGATTGCACATCAAAATGTATTGGCACTCATAATATTGAGAAGGAAGTGACACATCTGGCATTTTCAGACAAGAAACAAGATTTTTCGTGCCCACCATATCGTGCTACTTACTTAGTATCAATGTGCGGTCATGCTTTTAAGATTCGAGATTTTTAAAATATACTCCGTATATTTTTTATCGCTTATAAAAATATATTATAAAAACAGTGCTTCTGTTAGATTAAATATTCCTCTAGTTACAACTACCTCAACTTACAAATTTTCGGACTTACGATCGACACTAGATTATATGAAGCTGATTTTTTATTTTTATTAAATATTATATTTAACGAAAATAGGGGAGAGAAAGAAAAAAAGAAAGAGAGACAAAACGTCGCTATGTAATCAATATTATTGAATATTGTCGAATATGTTTCTTGCCACGACATTTATTGTATTGTCATACAGTATTACAAAGTTTTATTTTATTCCTTCTGCTATACATCTGAAAGCGTATCACTTGGAAGTTTTTCCAAGTGGCAACCAGCCAAATTCGTTCTCTCTAGATGGTCTGGAAGAAATACAATAACTCACAAACAGTAAATAGAATAATGCGTTTTTTTTGTAACAAACAATCTACGAAATGAAAGACAAGAAAACGCCCTGTGAACATATATATATATATGTTACACAAACTGGCATAAAAAATAATAAATTTCAACTGCTATGTCGTTGAAAAAACAAATTTACGTATTCAATATGGTTTTTCAGAAATACACTTGCGAATTGCGGACCATGTACTAAATCCCATAGGTGTTGACATTTAACCGACATCGTCTTTTCTCATTTTCAGAACTTCTTCTCGAAGCGGTCGTTTCGATCGAACCCTCTGAAGAGGACGAAGAGCGTAACGAAGCTCGAGCGACAGAAGCAACGGGGCGCCGGACTTCGGGGATGCCGTTCGCACGAGTCTCTGCTGTGCGGTCAGGCGGTGACCTCGATGGACCTCGCGGCGGTGACGCCGCTCCATCCGAGCCTCCTCGGCAGGCCCCACTGCTTCCAGGTCACGCCGAGCACCGGCGGGCCCAAGTATTTCAGCTGCAAAACCGCTCACGAACGGGACCAGTGGTTGCACAGGTCGGTTGGACCAGATTGCGCATCGCTTTTTATTTATCGCCGTCAAGTTAAACTGCCTTTTCGTTTTCATCATGCGATGTACCGATCATCTTGAAACCGAGTACCGTATACACGACGCTCTAGATTTACCGCGCAGTTTCTCGGACACGAAGCTTTCTTGATGGATATGGCGAGATTTGATTTAGATTATGCAAAGTTGGAGCACTCATCTCGGTAGTATATATCGCAAACGGATCGAAAGAATATACGTATGCAAATTAGAGCATTATCATATATGCATATCTGCTTTCAATGGTTACGCCATTGCAATATCTAATTTCGAAATACAAAATCCTTATATAAATCTAAATCGATCTCTATTCGATCCCATTATCTATAATGATGTATAGGCAGGCGAATGAGCTTTCTATTTTATTGTATGCGCAGCTTAAGGAAATCCGTTCAGCCGGATGCGGAACAGACGCGCCGAACGGACAATTCCCTGCAGATCTGGTTACTGGAGGCGAAGGGCGTGCCCGCGAAGAAGCGATATTTTTGCGAAGTCTGCCTCGACAGTACCTTGTACGCGCGAACGACTGCCAAGCTGAAGGCCGACTTGTGCTTCTGGGGCGAACATTTCGACTTCCATCATTTGCCTTCTGTCAACACCATCCAGGTGAATCTGTACAGGGAAGCGGACAGGAAAAAGAAGAGGGACAAAAATGTTTTAATCGGTAAGCACCTGATTACAAAGAATTTTAATATTTTTTTATGATTATGATATATAATCAAATTTTATCAAATTATTTTTTATATTATATTTTTTTAAATTATGTTATGTCAATATGCAGAAAAAAATTTAGACTGTACGTAGATGTAAATTTGAAATGTATGTGCATTATATTTAATAATATGTAAATGCAACATTATACGATGCAAATTGCTATAATCAGTTGTAATATAATGTGGTACAAATGTCACATGCACACGATGATATTCCGTTTGCCCTTTCTAGGTTCCGTCAGTATACCAGTGCACAACGTGACATCGCGTTATTTGACAGAGAAATGGTATCCCGTGGTAGGTGACAAGGGACCTCTCAAGGAGCCCCCTGCACTAAGAGTAAAGTGCCGTTTCCAGTCAGTTGACATATTGCCGGTTCAAGTGTATCAAGAGTTTCTGGAATATCTGAAAACTGATTACGCATCGCTATGCGAGAAATTGGAACCCGTCATCGGCGTCAAGGCGAAGGAAGACATCGCAACTGCCTTGGTAGCGGTGATGCAACGGGAGAAAAAGGCACCGCAATTCCTCGCTGATCTCGTCATGATGGACATTCATCGAATAGGTCAGTCTTTAGTGCTCACAAACACACGTATTTTTGCACATAAAATTATTAATATCTTATTCANTATTCTTTTTTTTTTTTTTTTTTTTTCAAGCACAATTGTTTACGAAAATTTGTAATTTTTATATTATTTCTTTTTCGTTTTTCTCGATTTGCTAATTTACAATTTGTCATTCAATTTATCCTTTAACATTTCAGATGATGAAAGGCTCACTTTTCGAGGGAATTCGTTAGCCACGAAGGCGATGGAAGCTTACTTGAAGTTGACTGGGGACAGATATCTACAAGAGACTCTGGGGGCCGTTGTGAGGGGCGCAGTCGAAGGCGGCGATTGCGAAGTAGATCCACTCAAGGTCGCTTCTGTCGCCGCGTTGCACAAACAACAGCAGAATCTTCGCAACGCCGTAGAACTGGCTTGGAGTAGAATATTATCGAGCCACGCTCACTTTCCGCTAGAATTACGCGAGTGCTTCCGCATTTTCCGTGAGCGTCTAGCCGATCTGGGCCGCGAGGACATCGCAGACAATCTCATCTCCGCATCGATCTTTCTAAGATTCCTCTGTCCCGCCATTCTCAGTCCGTCTCTCTTCAACATTACCCACGGTAATTCAAAGTATAATTATCTCAATTGATTTTTAATTAGTATGGCTTATTGATTATTAATGTGTATATAGATATCACGATGCGTATATAGATATTACGCATATATAGATTCGTAACAATCTCCTGCATTCTGATACAGAAATTATTGTGTAGAAGTGTAATACACACACTTATAAAATGCATAAAAATGTATAAAAAATCCTTATAAATGATTTTTGTTTTAGAATATCCAAACGAGAAAGCGGCGAGAAATCTCACTTTGGTCGCGAAGACACTTCAAACGCTTGCGAATTTTACGAGATTCCAGGGCAAGGAAAACTTCATGGAATTTATGAACGATCTACTCGAACGCGAGGCTCCGTCTATGAAGAATTTCTTGCAACTAATTAGCGTAAGTTTCTTACAATATTTTTATTTTATATTTTAATTTCAAACAAGAACATCACATCAATTGACTAGATTATTAGAAAAGATATAAAAGCGTTTTTCTGTGCAATTAAAACTATACAAGTTTATATAACTACATTTATATAATGCAAGTATGCAATTATTCAAGACATAAAATAAGTAATACGTAATCTTTCAACAGAGCCCACTGCCAAAGGACACACCAACTAATAATTCACTCGAGTTCGATGGCTACATAGATCTAGGCAAGCAACTGTCTCTGCTACACGCTCTTTTGCGAGAAAGTGTGACAGCGATAGCGCCATCCTCGCCATCGATGCCACCATCGCGATTACCCGAGATTCTCGATAGAATCTCCGTGGCTCTAGATCAACTGGGTCCAAGCCCCGTACCCACCGCTCATCGTTACCCGAATCTACAGAACAATATTTTCCGCTACAACGATCCAACAATCGCCAATAGTAACACGAATCTCTCCACCTCGGCCACGTCGACGCTGAGCAATCATAGTACGATAAACGGCACAATCCGAGACAGCACCGAGCTGCAAACCAACACTCTAGGTCATAATAGTTCGCGCAGTCCGAATGTCACCAGAGCGGCGACTCTACCGCGAAACACTTACATGCCAACGAACGGCAAGTTGCAATTGCAAATCAGTTCTGATGATTATCCTTTGGAGCCGCCGGCATTCGTGTCGCGCTCGCCGACACCGATCACGCGACAACACAGGCCGCTTGGTCCCAATCGATCCGGACCAGGTTACAGATTAACAGCCAGCGCGAGCCTGGCGAATGTCAATCACTGCCAGACTCATCCGACAAGTCCCACACGTTCCGAGAGTCATAACAACCTGAAAGACTCCAATTACAATATCACTACGTCGCCTCAAAGCATCCAATCGAGTAACGGCAGTATTATTTCGCAGCAGCAACAGCATCGGCACAACCTCGCACGTCTGCAGAATCTCGACATTCACGATCGCGAGGACAATTTCAATCACAACAATTATAATGTCTCAAGATCAGCTAGCCGAAACCATTGTCATAAAGAGGAGAATGCTAATCAGACTCAACAACGTAATTACAACAATGTCTCGAAAACCACAGTGAACGCCAACGTGGTCGTCAATCCGCCTACGAATCTCACGCTGTCGATCAATCATCAACCCAACAATAATTACCACACTTCCAAGGCAAATAACGCGTCCGCCAACGGCAATCTTGATGAACTGTCCGATTTACTGAGATACGCGGACGACGAAGTGTCGGAATCCAAATCACAGAAGGGCTCACAGATTTCTATCTCGCAGTTGAGCAACGTGGCTTCCTCGGGCTATCAGAGTTTCGCCGCTTACAGTCAGAGTTCCAGTCCGGTGGACCTCAGCAGCAACAATGCAAACGCGCACATTCTCAGTACGGCGCCGCTGGCGTTCGCCAACCCTGTCTACCATATGGAATCGAATCACGCGAGGACGGGCAGACGAGGCAGCACTAGTTCCGAGGAGAGAGATGGTAGCGGCGGCGGCGGCGTCGACAGTGTAAGAGGCGTCGATTTAAGCCCTTCACCACCACCCAAAAATAACGCAAGAAATCACCAGAGGAACGGCCAAACCCAATGGCGACAGGGCAATCAGACTCACAGAAACAACTCGGAGCACGCGCAGGACGTTTGCTGCACTAAGCTCCGAAGAAGACTATCCTTAGATTCTACAAGGGATCTGTCGGACACCAGCGAGGAGGAGAATTGCACCACTAGGAGAAGCAAGTCTCGCAGTCATCGAAGCATCGATCAGGTGAGCTAACGAAAAATACTTGCAATTTGTTTTACGTATTACGATTAATTAATGAGACGACATTCTAAATTGAATTAACAATCATTGAACACAAAAAATATCTGCTATTCTTTATTTCTTCAAAATCTGTATAAACCGAGTTGTAAATAACAGATTCTTTACTTTGCTATGGATCTACTGGCTACATAAAAGTGACTTTGTAATTTTCTATAATCTCGTCCTCTAATGAATATTTCTCTATATTGACGTTCTTTATCTGTCTCGTAACTAACACGCCACGTTTCTTCGTTTCCAGTACGAAGTGGATCTGTATGAAGTGGAGAGGCTACAGAATAGCGTAGATCGGCTGCGATTGCGCGCGCGATTAGGCGCCACCGAGGATGCCGATTTAGACCTCGCGACCGACACCAACATGAAGAGCATCATTTCCAGGTACTTCATCTTCATTTCCGTGCTAACGTCGCTAATCCGTTAACGGATTTGCCTGAGTGTGAACCCTTATATCACCGAGATCGTTATCACTCTCTGTGCGTTTTTCACTTTGACGCCACGTTCAGCCACTCGATCTTCCATATTCCTCATTTCTCGGCTTGTCATGAGATTCATTTGAAATCTCCATAAAGAAAGTCTACATTTATATAGAATGACATTCGAATTGGCAACTTTCGTTCATATCTTCATTCATACTTCATAAGAAGTACAATTCAATGAAATTTAAATTCGTATAAATTCGTGATTAATTATTAACGCATTGAATTTTAATCTTATTGAAGTAAATGTCGCGATTTTAAACACTAAGATTTTTTAAAATAGAGATACTTTAGAATTGTTATATATTTCGTATATACTGATAGAGATGAACATCGTCTAATCGCGTATACCACTTTTTCTATGTCTAACGGAACTAATGGGGAAACACTCACCCGTATATGAACGGCTACTTTAACGAAACGATGTATGTTTAACTGATTGTGTGTTCCTGTGCATTCTATCCGCTGCATTTGGTATACTCTGGCTTGATCTGGACCTTTGGTGTAAGAGTCAATTATATTTCTAAGCTTTTCTTACATTTTTACATTCACATATTAGCTTTTCTTCGTGTTCTCTTTCTTGGTTTTTGAAAATTCGCCACTCGGAATTAAACTTGGAGCGAAAACTCGTGTTCACCGTTTTGACATTACCGATATATATCACGAAACATCTTTATCAATTTCTTACCGAATTAGCGCTCATCGAACACCGACACATCTCACGACATTACACATTCCAACATGTTCATTCTGCACGGATATTCAGTGATTTTCGGCAATCATCTGTGTGCGTCGCAAAGAAAGAAATGTCCGGGTACCGTGTCTCAAGCGGATGTTCATCGCAGTTGTATCAGACTCTTCAATATGTGGACATTTCTTTTTTCTCTCTTTTATTATACATATATACTCGCTATGATTGTGATACAGAGCCAACATATAATTTCTGGGAAGACCTCCAGTTATCCTTTTCCAAGAGTATATTAAATTATGCACAAAACACTATTGCTTTTTACATTTTTATTTTTATCGATGTTGTTTCAGTAATTATGCATCGTGGTGCGCTTGGTTCTTTTTTTCAGCTTTGCTGTAACGTCTCTCAGTTTCAAATAGGAAATTTTGATAAACCGAATATCTCGATTCAAAGTAAAATGATATAAATTGGACAGTCGAAGCTCGAGAGAGTTAATAGGCGAAGTTCAATTTCACGTGTGCTTGATTTCCTCGACGCTCTTTATTCTTCATGTGTACTGCAACCGTTCGAAATAATCGTTTCGATATTTCAAAGAGATTCTCGAAGGATAAAGATCGTTTTAAGGAGAACATTTCCGATAAAACGCGCTGTAGTTTTTTTATGAACATGTTTTTCTCTCTTTCTCGCGCGATCACGCCTTCAGTCCCAATTTAATGTCTTCTTTTTTGCTCGCAGGTTAATCTCTGTGGAGGAGGAGCTACGTCGTGAGCAGCAGAAGATGTCGGCGGCGTTGTCGTACAAGCAGCGCGTGATCGACGCGCAGGAACAGCAAATAGCTGCCCTAGGTGCTGCGAATTCGCGTCTTATGTCGACAAACGCGAGTCTGCTTTCGGCGCTGAGCAAGCAACGCTACAATACCAAGTCTCAGGCCAACAGTGAAGCCACACCCCTACTACAGAACATCGCCGACATCGGCGAACTCAAAAGTTCATCGTGTTAAACACGTGTTGTTAAGACATGGGAATCAAGAAAATGAGAAGAGATCTTCAAACAGAGAAAAGAATGGTATTCTTTGAGAAGTGTCGAACTGCAATACGCGTCAATAAACGGTGTCAGTGACATGTTCACCCTCTCTGAATAATGGTCTTGTAGCACATCCACGGAATAGATGATTTGTTGCAGGAAAGATAAGAATTCTAAAAGAAATTATCAATTCTGTGCGAATTAATGTCGTTATTCGAGGGAGATTAAAGAAGACACTTATTCAGAGAAGCGTGAGGGGTGCATGGGTCTTCCTTAGTTGCGTTTCGTTGTAGAAATTCCGCGAGTCGTTTAATCGACGCTCGTTACCTTCCGATCCCGAGATCACACGCTCGAAAAAAAAACTTTAAACGTACAGCGCGAGTAGATAGACTCAGTGTCGACCTGTACTCGCGAAACTCGAGGATGCGGAGCCATCGTGCCGGAAAACAATAGATTACGACATGGAAGAGAATGACGTGCGAGAAATAGAGGCTATTTAGTGAATAGGCAGACCGAATAAGTAGACAACTTTCGTCGGGTTTATATAATATGACATAGCGTTAGGCTAGGTTTATTAAGCGAATATAAGAAGAAAATCCGCGACTCGTCCGAGGTCCAATTATGGAAATCGCCCTAATTGATTAAACGATGATCGACTCGCGTAAACGCTGACTAGTGAAATGAACATTTGCGACTGCGAGTCTCCCGACCAGCGACTTTGCTTCGTTCGGTACGAACGAAACGAAAGTGGCAACGAGACTAATTTCGGTTTTATCCAAATTGAGGATCCTCGATCAGCAGCGAAAAGCAAATCGAATCGCGTCTTCATTGATACGAATTATTTCGATCACGTCTATTTAATTAACGAACGCATGAATAAAAATTAAATTTCGTTGAATCGAATATTTAGTGTGAGCGTAAAGTATGAGTCGAAACTCGTCAAAAGCGTAGTTTCTTCATTTTTATTTATTTAAATCTGGAATATCTAGGATGATCAGAGTTTTATTAACTTCGGTTTGCTATGCGATTAAAGTTTGTATTGCTTACGCGGCGAAAGATCGGCGAAAGATTTCGATTGGATCATCCAATTAAGGATGTCGCTTCGTCCGGCAACGGACACTCAAACGACACACGAATAAGCCTCCGATCGACGAATCGTATGTTTCTCTTGTTTCTACTATCGTATCTACGCATAAGCCGCACGCACCGTAACAGTTTAGAAATAGTATGATACCTGAGGAGTATATCGACGTTCGCGCCACATCATGACATAGGAGCATCCTCGAGCACCGGATCGTACCGCAGGACCTCGTATATATATATACACATATATATATAGGCGTGTCTATTTTTCTAGTTTCCCCGAGTGCACGGTCTCTCACGACCGTAAAACGCGACTTTCATTTTTGCGTGCGAATTTTTCAATTACGAAGCTCACGTTGCGTTTCCTTTTCAAAACGAACGGAATCTGGCCGAATAGCTCGCGCGATTTTTCTTTAGACCATCGAGAATCGAGCGAGGAACGCAACAAGCTTCCATGACCAAAAGGAGAGTCCGTCGAGTGAGAGAAGGCTCGACAAGCGGACTTCCAAAACGATGTTTCGCGTCCGTCTTCGAACATTTTTTTATCTCGACGAGCTGCGAGCAAATCACGATTACCTTTGGTACAGCATAACCCTTTACTCTATAAGCGACGATATTTATTTAGTAGTATCTACCAAAGATGAAGAATTTCGAATTGTAAAAAAAGTATTGAGATTTATGTAAGATATTTGGTTTTCTTCTTTTTTTTTTATTTCCGCCGTTCCCGACGATAATAATTATCACCGTGTACGAAAACCGGAACGTAGCCGGGAACGGTACTTGAGCTCGAGAAAAACAGTGTGCACGGCACGTGACGAAATTCGGAAATCGTTTTTCCCGCTCGATATTATCCGAAGCAAATTTTTTGCACAGATCCGAGCCGTACGCAAATACAGCTTGCCCGTAACTTTGCGTGTAAGCAGCGCATAACGCATGACAATTAATTAATTAGATTCTCGCGAAGGTCTCGCTCGTTCGCAAAGCGTTAATGTGTTACGTTTTACATCACAATAACAATTATTATTGCAGCCATTGTCGTATAACGTGTGTGAAAGACTGAGTGAAAAGGCGAGTGAGAGAGCGGGAGAGAAAGGAGGGGAGAAAGAAAGCGTGAAAGAGAGAATGAAAGAGCGTGAGAAAAAATTATAATCAGTCTAATCTCGCTAAGGCAAAAAAAAGTATTATCTCGTCAACTTTGTACCATAGTGTTATTCTCGCCTGTCTGAGCGTTCGAGTTTCTTGCCCGACGCCAATTACTTTTGTATAGAGATTGCCCTCATCCTCCTTTCTTCTCGTCCCTCATCATTTCTTTTTATACTTTCCCTTCTTCCGTATCACGGAAAACCATAACCGTATTGCGTTCGCGGGAAACCGCCCCTCTTTAGAAGCTACTTTCTTCGACTCGTCGAGTATTTACATCTGATAAAATTAATATATTAACGCTACCCCTTTCTTCTTCTTGTTGGACGATGTATAATCGAATATCTATTTAAAGAATCACTTAAATAGCGTGTACATTATTGAGTTTTGGTATATTCGTTTCTGCAATAGACCACCTGTATTTAAACATATAGCGACTATTACACTACAAATAAATACGATTAGACATATTATAAATAAGCTCGCTTTCCCTTGGTTTATCCAGCTCCAACATCATTCAACCATCATCAATGATTCGAAGCGACAACAGATTTTTGTTAAAATAATATCGAAAAAAACAAAGAAATACTATTATCTTTTGTTTAAAAACTAAACTGAGTGAATATTTGAAATTTTTTTCTATAATCACAATTCATAGAAATATCTCAATTCAAATGGACGTTAAGAAAATATTGCTTAATATCATATTAACTAAAATTTTTTCGATTAAAAAAATATTTCTTTGAATCAAAAAATTTGTGCATCGTTATACGATTAAGGAAATGTTTCTTTGATTTGAAGAAATTTCTTGGTTGTTCTTTTTATTAGAATTAAAGAAATAGTTTGGTAGTGCAACGCAAATCTTTTTTTAAATGAAAGAAATATATTTTTAAAACTAGAACAACTAAATTATTTCTTACATTTCTCTATCAATATTTTCGTTGAATTAAAAAATTATTTGTTTAAATTAATCAAATAATTTAATTGCTTTAAAAAAAAGCTAATAACATAATTTCTTGAAAACAAATTTTTATTTTCCTCCAAAGTACTTCAACTTAACAAAGTCAAGTTAAAGAACAGTTAATTGGTTTCTTCAATATCAGCTTCCCACGATAAATATATTTCTATGCAAGAATGTGAATTCACGCAATAAATTAACTCAAAAATAATTTTTCAGTGCGGTGCTCCTAATTATTATTCTAGAAATTCTGATTGTGCATAACTTCAGAATTGGGAAAATATAACTTATGGAGTCATACTATGATTCATGTTCATACATATATCACATTTTAGATAAACAATACAAGTATTGGATCATTAAAGGATCATTTGTAATTTCCTTTATCACACTACAGAATTGCAGGACACTGCAATATCATCATCGCTGTGATCGGCTCTCTTATCAGAAACAGAATGGTTTGCAATTACCTTTTTATAAAAGCAATCAAATCAAATCCAATATTTCTCATCGAATTTGAAGAACATGAGCCTTCGGTACAGAAAGCAGACGCACAACTCTACGTCACGATCGCACACTCTGATTATGATATCAAGGTTGAACATTTACACGTAAAATATAAATACTCTGCGTTACATGTATACAACGTAAATTATGTAAACTGTATTGTAAGTGTCATCTATGTATATAATAATCTATCTTCAAAAATAGTTCAGAAAATTATATTCTGTTTTGTAATTTTTAATATTACATATATTTTTATTTTATCAATACTACAGTCAGATATATCTATCATTATTATAATCTTGTAATTTTTTCCCGTGTTATGTTATCCAATTTATAATAATTTACACTGCTTGTATTTTCTACATGAAAAAGATTCGTAAACACAACAATACGTAAATAATCCATGTAGACAATAATCTTGAAATTTATGGCACAATCCTGTATTGTGTGATATAACTCATATCGATATTGAGATACATTATCCTGAAATACAAGTCTAATAATTCTTCATGGCATACACAAGATGGAGCCATAAGTCCACAAGCCTCGAAGTTAAAACTAACACAATTAAATTAATAAAATAGATTAATATTTTTTGTAATTTATTTTAGAGTATTTCAATTCAAAAATTAATCATTTTGTTCACCAACCATTAACTATCAATTTGTCCAAATGTTGCTATCTAAACGTTAATATCGCGGCACCGATCTCAAGTACACAACAAAATTAATCATTCATATAAATAAATCACAATCGCTATTAAGAACGATCTAAGGCCGGTACTCATAATCGACTGTTATATATAAGACCGTCTTAAGTACTGTCATCAACTAATCACAGAGCTGTTTTTAGCATCTTAAGACACTACTTAAAATGATCTTGAAATAGAAATTGACTATGAATACTGGCCTAAGCTATCCCATTATCTCGATCTTTTTTCAGCAGCCCGTGGGAAAAGGTTGCTCCTCAATCACGAGCATATACTAATCGCATTAGCCGCAATCCTCTCGGATGCTTATCGCCGTGCAGTCAGCGCCCGTGATATTGCCGTGTAAACAGGCGGTCGACGAGCGATCATTGCCGGTCAATCAATCTAATCGAGATGAGCCTCGATAACGGCGGTGGCCCTCGAAAAATCAATAATACGCAGCCCTCCGGCGTGTGAACGTGAACGACGACGCTACGCGTGGTATTTCCAAGGTAGCCCCGGCGAATGAACAAACGGAGAAATCTTCCTCTGAAACGTTCCGGTCTTCCTTCCACTAGACGATTTCTCGCGTT
Organism: Solenopsis fugax; assembly: GCA_003595255.1. Classification (NCBI taxonomy): domain Eukaryota; kingdom Metazoa; phylum Arthropoda; class Insecta; order Hymenoptera; family Formicidae; genus Solenopsis; species Solenopsis fugax. Next base: position 5,103 of record QKQZ01030737.1, on the reverse strand, counting down.
TAGCGATATATTGACCAAGTTTCTTTTTATTGGCGCTAAGTTTGCAACTTTTAATGCGCGTTTAATACCTGATGAACATCCGCTCCTTCGCAAGATGTTTGTCACAGCCTCATGTCGCGATCGGTATTTTCGGACACAAATCGAAGAAGAATTCGAGTGAGACGAGCTGTTTTATTGAATACACATGGAGTGGATACTCGCCACGATATTATTTTTGAAATTCTAATTGTGAATATAATTTCAAAATTAGATGCATATAAAATGTATTCATTACATGGATTCAATATATTTCAATATATCCGACATATATTAGAATTCGAAATAATAATTTAACGTCACTTAAAATCGAATATGATATGATATCTAATCTGAGATAATTAATTCTTTTTTAAATTAGATACGTAGTGCAAGAAAAACAAATATATATATTATAAAAATGAATATTATAAAGCCAAAAATTTAATAGGATAACTTCAGTATTTATGCCGCAGAAGTCAGAAAAAAAATAGAAGGAATGAAGGTAATTTTCTCGCAACCATTCCGTTATATGTCTTTATGTTATATTATAATATTATGTTGCAATTTCAGTTTTTTTACTTTAACAGTTTGTTTAATTTTGTTAATATTAACGAAACCATTGTGAATGAATTGAATCAATTTGGGATTATTGTGGTAAATTTTTGTATTGCAACTGAAGAGGACTTTGTAAGGTGGGAACAAACTTTATAGACACTCTGTACATATCGAGCTTTCTTATTTATTTTTATAGGATTTTTTTTATCTTCGAGGACACAGTTGTAGTTACTAATATTAGAAAGTATAATATATTTAATAGTTTTTAATAGTGCCTCGAACAAAGATATTTTTTATGCTAAAAATGGTGTAAAAATGTATGAATTTTAATATATTCACGTATTGTAATGTTATATTTGTAATTCAGTCGCACATTGCTTTCCGTACTTAACTCATATTTGCTTTTCCTTTTTACGTGTGTTATATTTAATGTTCCTAAGAGTCGCTAATTGTTTATTGAATTCCATAATACTTCTCCTACTGTTTAATTCATTTCATTCCGTGCATTCATTACAAAATAACAGCTATTTAGTTTCTCAGGAATCTTTCCGATTACAATTCTGTATATACGTTGTCATTATTCGAGCGATAATTCAATACTTGTTAATGAAAGCGATATGAAGATTATATCTGGCCGTGTAAATTTCGCTCGAAAACACACTTCGCTTATGTTGCCGAGCGCCGTAAAGTCGCGTTATCTCCGTTCATTGACTCATTACGTAAGTCACGTAATTGGATTTGTCGAACGCAAATCGTACGAAAGCCAGAAAATCGGAGCATCTATCCACGTACGTCGCAAATCAGCTCGATGAGCCTGAGAGATAATCTCAAACGGAAATATTTGCAGATAATATTCGCAGAGAACGCAGAACGGTGCTGCAAGAACGATGACGTAGAGAAATGGCAGTGGCGATTAACGCGTGCAGCATTGTGGAGTCGTAATGCAACATTATAAGGTAGGCGAGATGTTTAGTCACTGATATCAAGGACTCCCGTCAGCTCGAGTCGCAATAATACATATTAATGCTCGCGTACCTAATTTTAAATATCTGCAATCAAGCAACACTCACCATAGTATCTGACGCCTTAACGTTGTCAGAAGATGCGAAACGAAAAATTCGCTAGCATTTCTGGTACTTGTAAGTTTTTTCTGTCTTTCACGAAGTTTCAATTGTATTTCCAACCATCTAAAACAAAAAAGAATGGCCTTAATATATATTTTTTTTATAACTGATGCATTGAACTTGATAATATTAAAATATGGAAAAGTAATGTCGATTTTCTAAGCGATAATGATTTTGCAATTCTTGTGCCAATTTATTGGCGATACTAAAAAATTTCTTACGAATCTACCCAACTTATCTTGGAGTCATTTTAATTTTCCGACTTAAAAAAAAATTTTCCTGTCTCAAGGTAATTTACTTCGGCAATGTAACCGTGTCCATGGCGTTTAATCTATTGCCTCCACGGTTTCGCCAATACGCGTGGGATTTACGGGAACGCCATCGACTCGCCACCGATTTTATCGCTCTCCGCACTGGCGGGAGCACCCGCGAGGAATAATTTCTGCTCCATTTATGAAACATAAGCGCGGGGACTCGAGAGCGATTTCTACTACGGGCATCCTTGCTGCGAACCTGTTGAATAAGCACGGCCGCTGTAACGGAAATGCGCGCGTGTACGATACGTGTAAAAATAAATGCCTGAAAATAAAAAGGCCTACGACGAGATAATAGAGACAATAGCGCTCGTTACAAATAGCGATTGTAGCCGCGACGTGATTTCCAACAATCCCACGAGTATTTCTTTGAATATTTCGAACAACCAAGCTAGAATTTATAAATTACATTGCCATTTATATCAAAACGTTAAAAATAGCGGCAATTAAATTGTCGTTTATAAAATAAAAACAGTGTCAAACTCGTTCCTGAAAACTGTTAAAATTCGCACGAATTGTCAGGCTTCAATTAACAAAGTTCTATTTTTTGAACAGTTTGCGCCAAATTCGGTACTTCTCGCAAAAAATTCATAATCGATTCGAACATTTGTGAGTCCGTGAAGCAAGATCGTATCCTCATTCGTGTTCAGTTACGTGTGGCATGTCGAATGTAAACAGAAATGAACTTGGCAGTGCCGATAATGTAATTCCAGCCGGGGGTCGTTGCAGTTCAAACGGCTCGAAGAAGAAAAAGTATGCCGCGCAAGGGGAAACGGAAACTGGGGAGAGAAATCGAACGCAGAAAACAGAAAGACGGCAGTAGCTTCGAGAGATGTGTGTACCATTCTCGCGAGCGTTAGTTAAACAACGCCGATTGATTTACGTTCATATATCGGTGTCTTTTTGCCTGTCGGTGTTCTTTTCTTTCCTCATGAAAAGGTCGAGTAATTTATCTAGTAGAACTTTAGGAAACGCGAGTGGAAACGTGAATCACTTTTCCCTTTTTCTAAGCCATTCTCAAAGAATTATTGTTTTCCAGATTTTTATTTTATATAAACATGTTTCGTAATATCTTTTTTTTTACAAAAACGAAATGTTTCGATCTTTCCAATGTATTTCCGCAAAATGCTATTACGTAAGCAAGAAACTTACACACGCTGAGAAAAAAAAGTTATTGAAAAAATAAAATGTTTAGTTTGATTCGTTCAACCGAATATTGAATCGGTTTAGTTAATTCTTGATTTAAAAATGTTAATGTTTAACATGAACTGGATCTTTTTTATGCAAATACTAAATAATTGTTGAATTGTTCAATGTTTAGTCAAACATATCGGACTAAATATTTTAGGTTCAACGAATTATTTATTCTCAGCACACACAAAGTACTTGTATGCAAATTTTTTAATAAACCACATTAACACTTTAACGCTTTAACGCAATAAAAAAAAGGCACAAGATCTCTCTTTTTATGAAAACATTTTTATTTCAGAATACTCGAAAAGAGTTTAGCTTTGTATATCTTATAATGCCATAAATGCACGCAAGTCTTTTGCCTCGTTTCATGAATTTTAACGAAATTATTCTGCATACGAAGGGGTAGTCAACTCTTTAGGTATTGTTACATAAATTGTCTCTGTCTCTCCGATCGTTCGTATGCGCCATCGCTGTCTGCATCGCGTGATTCATATTGAATTAATCTTCGCATTCCGGAACGAGTCCTTTCATTAATTTTTTTTTCCCTTCCCCTCCCCTTTATCCCTACCGTGCTCCACTTGCTCATATTCTGACATACGCTGACTCCATACGATCGCACGTGCTCGTTAGTGTCGCCGGTGGATTTGCATATTTCCCATAGTTGGAATCGATACTTCGGATAGCAACCCTTCGCGTGAACGTAAACGCGCTGACGATAGGAAAATACGGCATCGATGAATATTCCGTATAACGTCGCTTAAATCCATAGATTTCGGGGATAAGCGGATAATTCACGTTTGTTTCCGGACACTCGCAGTTTTCGAATCACTATGAGGCAAGAGAGTGCGTGTGCTGATGTAGACTCCGCGAATGCATATATGCGCGGGATTTATCGAGTCATATATTATGGCACTTCCTGTATATTAGAGACCTATAAATCCTCCCTAAAGTGCATGAATGTAACCATGCACCGAGGAGTGCGAAGAGTGTAAGAGACAAAAAATGCGGACATACGAATGCATTAATTTCTTGTTTCTTCGTGACATGCATGGGAAGAAATCGGATGTAGAAATCAAGACTACGTCTTCCATTTGATATTACTTCAAACATGAATTACTAATATGTGGAATTAAGAGTGTAAAAACTGATTTCTATAAGCTAACGTTTTTGACGTTAATAAAATGAAAATAGATCTAAAATGTATTCGACAAACAATGAAAATAGATCTAAAATGTATTTTGCGCTACACTGTAAACAAATTTTCTCAAAACTATAATAGGTGTAAAGTTACTAAGTAATTGTAAATTTCCACGCATTTGTAAATTTGCAATATACAAGGGTAAGATTAATTTTGACATTTGTAATTAAGCAGATTGCAGAAATAAATTTACAACATGTATGGAAAGTTATAGAAATGATAAGGTCAATACGTTTTGTATTACATATTATACATTTAAATAGTCTCTCTATCATACATGTTATAAACAATAGAAACACTTACTGTGCCAGCACATAGTGAGACTAGGTGGGCAGAGTTTTCACGCATGAATAGTGAACGTTAATCGCATTATATTTCACAGCGATATATGGAATATTGTTGTATTATACTGAGAGAAATGTTTGGTAAAATCAATCAAAGTTTGGTTGAATAGTGATCAAATGAATTTTATAGTGACAGTTACTAGTTGTTTTGACGAAACAATTTGTAGCCTTAACCAAATAATTATTTTCATACAACAAATTACAAAAAGTTTTGTTAAATGTAACTAAGTTTTTGGTATCAGTAACTATAAAATTCATTTGATCGCTATTCTACCAAACGATTTCTTTCAGTGTACGTAATGTTACAAAAATTTAGATAATTACATATAATATTTAAATATCCTGTTATATACGTA
>QKQZ01030733.1:5166-22562 GCA_003595255.1 Solenopsis fugax | reverse complement strand
CGTGTAGTGAATGTTAATCGTGTTTTTACCAACTATTTGTTGATATATGTAGTTTATAATGAATATTAAATAAAATAGAGAATTAAAAACACAAAATACCTGCTTTAAAAACAACACAAAAATTATATAATTTTGGTGTTTTTAAAGCAGGCATTTTGTGTTTTTATAGCAAGCATTCTTGTGTTTTTAAAACAAAGAATTTGTTTGAAAAGCAAATAATTTGGGTAATTAAAGCAAAGAACATTTATAATTTTTTATTTCATTGTTAATATAAATATATCACGTTATTACGCAAATATAAACTATGTAAAAAAACATTGTACTTAACATGCCGATACATAGATATAAATATGCTTCAACAAATATAACGTAAGCTAACTAAAATTAGGTATGAGTTTCAGTCTCTAAAATATCTTTTGCNGTATGAGTTTCAGTCTCTAAAATATCTTTTGCAAATTTTGGTGGATATAAATCTGCAATTGCACGAAAAAAAGTGGATAAGCGTTCTTCATATTTATGAACGCGCTTGAAAATTCAGCTAAATATCCCTCTAAATGTGCAGTGCGTGTTCCAAATCGTGGGATACGAGGGCTGCTGCAAAAGTTTCGGGAAAAGGTATGAAAAAACAGTCAAAATAAAGTAAAAATGCACTTATTGCTTTTCAAAATATTCTCCCTTACAATCAATACACTTTTGCATGCGTTGGAACCAGTTGACGTAGCACTTTTTCATGACTTTTGAATACTTCCACAGCCTCTTCAGGTATTGAAAAACGGGTTCCACGCATTTTATTCTTGACAAACGGGAACAAAAAAAAATCATTTGGACTTAAATCAGGACTGTATGGACAATGAGTCATTAATTCGACGTTTTGCCACTTCAAATAATAATTTGTGATGCTGTGTGAGATGATGCATTGTCATGGTGAAGGATGATCCGACGTTTTGCATTAGTTTTCCTGATTTCATTGATGACTTCCGGCAAACAAATGGTTGTGTACCAATCAGCATTGACCGTTCGACGATCTATCTAAAGCGACGGTAGCAACATGACCAGTAACACCGAAAAAAGCGGCGATCATTTTTTTTCGAAACACTTCGTGAACGGACAACTTTTGTTGGATTCAATTCATCTTGGAATACCCAAACACTCGATTGTTGCTTAGTTTCGGGCTCATACGAATAAATCTAAGTTGTTGTAGTTCGAGATCTGGCATCGCCAAGTCTCTATACTTAAAGAATTTTGAAAGGTGGAATTATTACGATGGTCAATAATTCTTACAATGCTCTTGTTTTTGATTAATATTTATTTAAAATAGGATTAATTTACATTTATCTTGTTATACTTCGAGATCTGGCAGAGCCAAGTCTCTGTACCTAAAAAATTTTGAAAGGTGGAATTATTACGATGGTCAATAATTTTTACCATGATCTTATTTTTTATTAATATTTATTTAAAATAGAATAAATTTACATTTATCTTATTGTGGTTCGAGGTCTGGCAGCGCCAAGTCTGTACTTAAAGAATTTTGAAAGGTGGAATTATTACGATGGTCAATAATTTTTACAATGCTCTTATTTTTGATTAATATTTATTTAAAATAGGATAAATTTACATTATCTTGTTGTACTTCAACGTCTAGCAGCGACGTCTATTAAGCTGACACAGCCACTTTAGCACAATTCAGTGAAACATACACAGAAATTTAGTTCTCTTTTGTTGCTAATTTGTTGCTCAATTCCGGATTTTGTTGCTCTAACCGATTCGGAGAAAATATTGTCTGTGTTGACTTAAGATTAAAGTTAGCACAGCCATTTAAAAAAATAAAAATAAATAAAAAACAATACAGATTCTTTTTCTACTAATTTGTTGCGTAATTCTCAACTTTGTTGCTCCACCCCTAACCCTTGAAAGACCAAAGTGTCGTACGTTAGCACAATACAATAAAATTGTATTTGTCGGGATAAAATTGTGACGGGACTGTCCCGCGGCACAGAGTATGCGCAAAAATTGATATTAAATTCAGTTCCATATAATATTAGTCTTCTGGGACAAGCCGGCGCGCAGGGTATGTACACGCAAAAATTTTGCACTTTTGGGGTGTTGTGCTGATATAGAGCGACTAGGGATGGTTTTTAAAGAGTCGAGGATGAAGCAACAAAAAGATAATCATCGTAAATTGCGAGCAGCAAATTTGGGGAAACGTAATCTGTCGAAATATCTCATAACTTTGCATATTTTGGGATTTTGTGCTGACTTATAATAACTAAGGATAGTTTTTCAATTAAGAGTCGAGGGTGGTGCAACAATGTTGGGAATTGAGCAACTAATTAACAACAAATTAACAGTAAAAGAATATGTAATATTTTATCATTGTTTTACTTTTTTTTACTGGCTGTGCTAACTTAAACTTAAGACAGCACAGCCACTGTTTTTATCGACTCGGCATGAGCATCTAAATCGACAATAGAGTAACAAATTAGCATCAAAAAAGCATTAAATTTCTATTCGTGTTTTATTCGATTGTGCCGCATTGGCTGTGTCAGCTTAATAGACCTGTCGAAGTAAGACAATATAAACGTAAATTTATCGTATTTTTAATCACTATTAATGAAAAGTAGGAGCATTACAAAAATTATTGACCATTGCAAAAACTCAACCATTTCTAATTTTTTAAATATAAATGCTTGGCGTTCCTATTAGTCGAAGTAACGATAATATAAACGTAAATTTGTCCTATTTTTAATCCGTATTAACCAAAAATAAAAGCATATCAAACATAAGGGGCATTGCAAAAATTCAACCACTTCTAATATTTTAAATATAAATGCTTGGCGTTTCTATTAGTCGACGTTAAACAATATAAATGTAAATTTATCCTATTCTTAATACGTATTAACCAAAAATAAAAGCTTATCAAAAATAAGGTGCATTCCAAAAATTCTACCATTTCAAATTTTTTAAATGCAAAGGCTTGGCGTTCCTAGACGTCGAAGTACAACGAGGCAAATGTAAATTTATCCTCTGCTTAGTACGTATTATCCAAAAATTCGAGCATTTTTAAAATTCGTCCTTTCCAAGTCTTTTATGTACAAAAACTTTGTGTTTCTGGACGTTCGAGTACAACAAGATTCTTTACTTCTCTATCTGAAAAAGTGCATTGCATCGCTATTTGATTTCTCGAAGTTTATTGTTGTCGCTTTCCGATGTGCTGATTGGTTCTCATTCAGTGCTTCGTGAACAGCTGTCATCGCGGAGATAGCGTATTTTGACTATGTGTATTATTGGGTTTATAATTCAATATTCAATTTGTAATTTGTATGAAGTTATCTAACACTAGAAACTATGTAGAGCGCGCATAGCGCGCGTCTGTTTTGTCTATTATTGTAAAATAGAGCGATTATTCAGTTCCAACGTATTGTTTAAAACGATAAATTGCATATTATTTTTTATTGTATTAAAAAGAAGTATTTATTCGATTCTAACTTTTGTGCTCTTGATTTATAATGTAAATTACACGAGATTCCTGTAGCGCGAAACGTATCTTACGAGTTATAAGGAGTCCAACTGTAATTACAAAACATATTCGTTTAATAAACATTTAAACGAATAGTGAAATGCATGATAAATCCATTTTAATATATATGATATATTTCCAGGATTAAATATCAAGTCCTAAACTGTTCTAGTCTACCCATGAAAAGCAACGAATTTATGAAATGTAATATATACATTAATTTATCTTAATTACACACACACATACGTGTAGTTAGACATATTTGATATGTATTTGGAATATTTATCATAAATTCGTGGCTTCTGTAAAAAAATTCTATTTGTCACTCATCGACACTGATGCGCAGCAGCGGAGTTATATCTGCAACGTCGCTGCGAGTGAGTGTCATACTGTAACAAACAAATTAATATTATGTCCGAATTAAAGCAAGGCAAAAACGATATTTTCAAAATACATAATTACTACATGGAATTTTATATTTGTGTTTATTAAATATAAGAAAAAATATTTAATAAAGAAGATATATAATTTTATATATTCTATACAAGCTCTTATGTAATTTTCAAAATAAGGAGATCTTATTTCCTCTCATTTTTATTTTCTGAATATCCAAATAACTAACTATCCAATTTAACGAATAATAATTTCAAATCGGTCCAAGGACGAGCAATAATAATCAAGTTCTACCAAATGTCACATGTATTATCATTAAGTACAAGCAAACGCAAGCATGTATGTACATTCGTTAGTGAGGCAGAAACTAGTTCCGCGTTGTAACAATGATTATTATTGCACGTCCTTGGCCCGATTTGAAATTAGAGTTTATAAATAAACGAGCGAAATAAAGTATAATAAAAAATAATACTTTCGTATAAATTATAATGTATATGTATAAATTAAATATATTTTACTTCATGTATCTCCGCCGGCGCCCGATGCATCTTTCAGGTCTCCTCCTAGCTCTTCTCAAGCTGTCTGCATCAATTCCGATGAAGGGTCGTTGACACACTACACTCGCGAAAACTCGCGACACGAAATGCGATCCGCGTAGTACTTTACACGGCACTCCCGAAGTTAAAAAAAAAAAAGAAAATATGAACTACACGATCGCGCGGTACTTTACACAGCACTCCCAAAGTTGAAACAAAGAAAACGTTAATCATATGTATAATCGCGCGGTACATTGCACTCCCGAAAATGCGGCGCGATGAACCGTTTATACGATCGACGGCAATTTGAAACCACTTAAGAGCCATTGAGCGACTCGTGGCAATGCTGCGTTAATAGTGCTATGGGTACAGTTATATAGCTTCCCCGTCTTTGGGTTTGTAAACCCTCGGGGTACTGAGCCACTCCACCAGCGCCAAGATCGTACCCGTTGGGAGGTTTCGCAAAACTATTGCCGGGGAAAGCCATGCGATAGTTTTGCGAAAAGATGAGTACGCGACCAGTTTCAGCGCATTAATAGCCGATACGGAACATTTGACGTAAAATACATGTCCAATATTTTCTTCGACGTACCACAAATTAATAACGATAGTACGAAATGCGCGATAGAAAGATTCGAAAAATTATTGAGTACAATTTGTGTGAAACAAGTTTTAAATTTAAAGATTTCACTCAGCGATTAATATGTCACACCGAACTCTCGATCACATCGAAGTGTATTGCGAAATATCCCGCGCCAATGATGCTAACGGAATCTAAAAAAAAAAAAGCTAATGCTAAAACACTAAAAAAAAATATCTAAAACAGAATCTAAAGAATATCTATAAAGAGTCTTAAAGCCGACTAAAATAGTATATCTGAAGTTCTAAAAATGACTAAGGGATATCTAATAGCGTTTGTTTCAAGTGCAATGGATTTGAATTCAACCTAAAGCGGATTAATAACGTCACACATTCACATATTCAATTTTAAGTTCCAATTGAACGATTCCATCATCAACGATAGCATCATTAACCCGATTCGAATTGGATTAAAACCCACTCCACTCGAAAGCGTACATAAGGAATCTTAAAGTCGACTAAAAAACAATTAAAGTCATCTTGAAGTCGTCATATAGACAAGACTGTTACAAGTAGGACAACCCACCAGCAATATAAGTGCATCTGTCGTCTATCAGTTGATTTTGTGACTATATTCTATCGCTAAAAAGCTTTATATAAAATTTTGTCTTTTAATCTTTTAGACAACTCTGGACAGTGTACTATTCTAGAGCTGTCTCGGATGTGATTGCATATTACATATTTCACAAATTTTATGAAATATTTCTATCTCTGAAAAATTGCATTACTCTGAAGGGATAAACTCATTGCTCAAATCCATGTATTTATCGCTCCATCCAGTCACATGACTGAAAATTTCTTTAATGCTTTTTCATCATTTCGCTTGCAATCGATGACACGAATTTCAGTCAGCCAGTCATTCTTTGAAAATCTCTTCTTTCGAAATCTTCTATTGAAATCCAGGAAGGACAATGATAGCGCATGAGGCTTCCTATAAATCTCATATTGTCCAGCTGCTGATGTTTAAGCGCCCACATATTAACCTCGGGTGAAAAGGCCGTGCACCGGTATTGTTCGATCGACTGACCCTTCTTATAACTGCGTGACCCTCTGTCGCTTATTTATCAAGTTACGAATGTCTGGACCCTTCATAATCGATCTCACGTAGTACGACAAAATATGTAGAATTAATCGTTAACTATCTCGTACTATCTCGTTGTTATGGTAAAAGAACACGTATGAATAGATGTACGGTGTACGTGTTCTCATATCATAACAACGTGCTGTAGTAATGAATAAAATTAAATTACTATCACCATTATGTTATTAACATTGATTTTTATGTTGGAATTAGATAGCATTTAAATGAATTGTTAAAAATCAAACTTTATATATTGATATGTGTTATAAAATAAAAAGTTTACGAATATATATTGTAGTAATAAAATATTGTACAAAGAAATATTTTAAATAAAACATAACTTTATTGTTAAAAAAATTACTCTACTTAATGAATTCTATACAACAATTCTATAAATTCCAAGACTCTGCCTTAATGTTAATGCTAATTATATATTTAATTATTGTACATATTGTACAGCAAGCGTAAAATTAATCGCAGCCCGAGCGTGCTCGAAAAATGTATAGAAATTGAAACAAAGAAAAAAATAAATATTATTTCATCCTTTTTCACATAAGTGTGAAAAACATCGACCGAAAACGAGTAATGACAACAAAACACTCTTTTTATCTTTCTTAAAACCTATTTGAACACCAAGCAAGAGTTACACGTTGTATAATGTTCAATGATTCTATATGCGTCTATAATTTTTACCAAATCTTGATTGACTTAATCAATAATTAAGTTGAGTAACTAAATTGTTTACAGAAAAATTTCAAACTATATAATTCGTTGTTTCTCTAATCTAATTTTCTTTCCATGTATAAAAGAACAGAAATTAATAATTTTATCAATATGCTGCAGATTATGTAAATTATTTGCCAATTAAGTTGATTAGAGTTTAGTCAAAGTTACCTTTAAGAGTAAATGTAGTGAACGAACCATTTTATCATAGCTAAAAAATATACTATAATTCTTATTTTTATTCGAAAGACTATAATATTCAGTGAAATTTGTTCATACATTGAAAATTCGTATAAAAACATAAAACGTTCCGTAACATAACGAATATGAACTATAAGAGGCAGATGAACTATAAGAATAGGTCAAAACCATCAGTTTAGGTCAGCTGTGTTGTTTGTCCTTAGAATGCCATTTGCGCGTTGCAGCCTGCGCTCCACTGCGTGACGAAGGGCCAGTCGACGATGATCCTCGCAATAACAACGGTTTATCCAGGACTATATCGTTCCAAATATATTCTGTGAATTCAATCAAATTTTTAAATAATAAATTAAAATTTAAGCTCTTGCCATGAATACGAAAAGTATTTCATATTCCTTTCCCCAAGATCATATGTTATAATAATTGCATATATAACATCATAAATTTGTATTCTTATTCGCAATGTAAAAAAGTAGTAAGTCCACTGGATATGTAAATTTGTATATTATTCATACTCTATTCTTTCTTGAAAGGTATATTAAAACATAAAGTAAACATTCATATTTATTTATAAAATTTAAAAAAATAAAAATTTTTGAAGAAAATGAAAATTTTATACTCTCCTCTAATTTTTATTGCAATGTTATCCGTTACTATGTTCTACATATAAGACCCACAAGTTTTGTATTGTCATTCATTAATTTGTACGTAATTTTTCATTGTACCATGAAATTCTTCGTTTCACGATGTAAAACTTTAACATTTACTGCAGAACAAAAGAATAAACGTAAATCATATAGAAAGCGTATTTATTTAGGAATCCTCGAAAAATTTAACTAATTAGCGTGTTTTTAACAATAATTTTAAAAAATGGTTATCGAATATGATTTAAACAGTGGAACAACTTTTTATCAAAACTGCAATATGTATTAGCCTTCAGTCTCAATTCAAAAAAGAAGAAAGAGATTGAAGAAGTGAGAGAAAAGAAAACAGCGTTGTGTGTGCCTGCGTGTGCATGCGTGCGCGCGCCAAATCATCTATTATCCGGCGTACGATAGTCGTGATTGGACAGATGGACGAGAGAGGGAAAGTGACACTACCCCATCGACAAGACCCATGAATAAGCGGCTACTTCATTTTGGGACTTAGAATGTGTTTCTTAGTTTGTATCGAGCTCGCTGGTCGATCCTTTCAGAGAAGTTAATACTCATCTTCATATTAATGTATTTATATGTATACCATAAGGATAATGCGTGATGACATATTGTGGCTTTAACATATTGTAGTTGAATGCTCTGAGTGATTCTTTTATATATCTCATCTAAGTGTGCTGCATTCTTAAATGCCTCTCTCATCAAAGAAAATTACTAATTAGAGGCGGAAGACAACTGAGATACATCAGGTTCGACGATAATTATTTCTTATTATAAAAAATTCAAAGACAAGTTCGAGAATAATTATTTTTTATTATACTTAATAAAATGTATAAAGTAGGAGTTTTTATTTATATAAATAATATTCGATTATCTCTCAAATCGTATTTAAGCGGATCGATTAACGTTTATTCCAATCGCAAGCGACGTTCCGTCGCGCGTCGTTTTGCTAGATTAATTATAAATTTTATGAAATATTATTCTAAAACTACCTTTGCGAAAAGAAATTTTGAAAAATTTAAGAGAAGAAGAAACGGTATTCGCAAATTTGAAATAACTATCTATAAGAACAAGAATGAGGAATTTTGTTTTCAAGGCTGTGTTTGTAACTTAACTGCGGTTTAAAATTTTTTTTCTTGATTTATACTTTCTTCCAGATACGCTGTTTTGATCCTTGAACATTGAAATTGCTGTGTAGTTTGCATACAATGAAAAATATTAATGATTATCTACTCAGTAAGCTCATAAATAATCGAAAGAAGGGACTTAAAGAGAGAAGAATTCAACGTTTTATCAATTTGATAATAATCAATTATTCTGTTAAAGCTCTAAAGAAGAATATAATATAAACTTTAAGAGTATGTACAAGTTATAAAACGAAATTTATAATTATTTTAGTATCAACTGCAACACTTTTCGACAAAATATATTGCTTGTCGACTTTTGTTAAATATATGAGATTATCATTTTGATACTAACAATTAAGAAATAGATATCTAATCGAATATTATTCGTGTAAGTAAAAAATGTTATTTAACCCTCTCTCACACTTTCTCTTTTCTTTCTCCCATTTCTTTTTTACATATCATTATTTCATTGTTTCTTGTATCGTTCGCTAGAAATTATGTGAAAGTCGTTAACTTATTATTTATCTTCATCATATTAAACCAATCTTTACACTGCTGTATTATATATATTTTATTTAATATCAATGATATTTTTGCATATAGACGAGTTATATATATAAACCTTTTTTATTGTCTAATAAATTTCTTTAGCTTAATTTTATATAAATAATCTTTACCATTGTTATACAAAAATAAATAAATTTATTTAAATAAATGAGAATAGATTATATTATATTAGTTTGTCTAAACAAATTTTTAAAAATAAATAAAAATTAAAGTTATGTTTAATATGTAATAATATGTAATTAATTATACGTTTATAACATATTTGGATGAGAGTGCACATTCGCGCGCGCGCGCACGTGTGTGTGTGTGTGTGTGTGTGTGAGATAATATAATATAATTAAATATATTATTTAATTATAATATATTATAATTAAATAATATATTAAAAAAAGAATTAACTTTAGTTAAATTGCAAATTAAATTATGTGATACAAACTTGTCAAAAGTTCTTCCAACAATCATATGTGTATGAAACATTTTAAATCTATTTTGACATTATTTTATTTTTAATCACTTTCTAACATACTATTGGCAAAGAGTGTCGAAAACAAGTAATAAATAATTTTGTTTACTTATTTATTACTTGTTTAAAAAAAATCTGTAAAAATGTCTGTTTTAAATTGTTTCCAATAGATTTTGTTGCAGCCAATCTTTATATAAGCGACAATTGAAATGATAATATGATATTAAAAAGCCCCACGTTTGTGTGTGTACAAAATCTGTATTGTGCATTTTTCAATATTTTCGATATTTAACTCCGACTGACCTTTTTTTCATGTTTTATTTTCTTTTAACCAATCTTTCTATTTCCATATTAAGTTTAGAGCATTTTATTAAACATTAATTTTCTTTTATTTTTCAAATAATTGAAATAATCTAATTAAAATAAAGTATAATTTTATAGCTTTATACATATGATTAATTTATCAATATTTTTTGCTCGCAAGAAATGTCATGATAGATTTAGAATACCTAACTTTTAAACGATTTTCCTTTAGCGTATCTTGTTGTACGTAATTAATTCCATCCCGTAATGTCTACTTATTGAAATTTCTTTCTAGGACGAATTGTTCCTTTACCGTTAGTTTATCTATTATTATTGTTGTGATCTTAGCGTATATCTTGCTTGGAATTTGAAAATACTACGTCGATTCAACTTTCGCTAGATGATAATGCTTTTTCAATTAAATCTCGGTTCATTATATTTGTAATTGAATATTTTTAATTACGTAACTATTGTAAAGTATAGAACATGAAAACAAAGTATATGTTTTGAGATTAAATAATAATACTAATGGTATAATGGACAATAATTTTAAATTTTACGTACTCAAAATTTTATTTTAAAAGATAAATTTACGTACACATGACATAAAATAATTACAAAAATTGTAATTATATTACAATTTTGTTTATAACTGTAAGTAAACTAAAGTTTATATTTGAATATTTTTTAATTCTAATTTGCTACTATTTAGATCTTGCACATCTTATATATCCTTTTATATGTATATATCTTTCTGCAATTATATGGTGTGTGTGTGTGTGTGTGTGTGTGTGTGTGTGTATTTGCACATACTCGCGGGATTGTTGTTAAGATTTCCTTTTAACGGATTAAATGTATTCTCAAAGATAGATTACAAAATATATTTTAAAAAACTAGATTACATTCTCCATAACATCCACGTATCTACAAATGTATATTTTAAAACATATTCATCGTTCACAAATATATTTTCAAGATATAAGACCTTTTATATATTTTAGGTAAGATGAGAAGAACAAATTCTTCAGTATTCCACAACCCAGATACATTTATCATTTTATTAGTCAAGTTACTTATCACACACACACACACACACGCGCGCGCGCGCGCGCATGCATATCAGATTCTTTGACACTTGTCCCTTAGCATTAGTCTTTTTATAATAAAAGTATATTTGGATAATGTCATATTTTTATAGAAAAAACAGTTGGAAGACAAGAACAGTTCCTAGCATTATCGACAAAAGTGAACGATTAATTATTTTTCTCAAAAACTTATATTTATTTGAGAAATTTACGTGATAGTCGAATATCACGAACGAGTATCAAACGGATCGATCGATCGTTGACCATGTCAAATATTAATCCATTATCGAACGAGAGTATTAGTCCCATACGAGACATTCTGCGGTGTCCGTTATGTGTATTCACTACATCAAACAGGTACGCAGCGATTAATCTTTTAATTTTTTAATTCTGAACCCTGCAGTAACACATTTTCTATCAAACTTGTACGTTTTATTCAAATCGATATATCAGTGATGTTAAATGTAAGTTTTAGTAGCATGTCTCCGTAATAAATTCAGATGAGTAAAAAAATACGAAACAAATATTCATTAGATTAATTATATTTTTAGGTCGGAATTCACCGAACATCTAATTAGTCTCTGCGCGCCAAAGTGCAACAATTCGAAATTTAAAGCTATCCTTGAGCGTTTACCAGTTGTTAAATCCTTCTTGAATCAAAAGAGTAACAATTATTCTCCTCTTACACTAACGACGGAATACGTGAAACGCGAGACAGAGGAGACCGACGAATCTTCATCTCTTCACGTTTCCCGCGTAAGTGATGCGCAAAGCAACGTAAGCAAACGAGAGAAAAACTTTCGAGAGGTTAAGAATTGCAAACAGTGCAATTTCGTAGCTAGTACAAAGATGGAATATTGGGAGCACATGCGCTGCCACATCAAAGGTTTTACATGTTCCGAGTGCTCTTTCGTTACCAAGTACAAGCATCACATGAATCATCATTGGCTTAGCGTTCATGACGGTTCCAAGCCCTTTAAGTGCAAGAAATGTTTTTACACTTGCGTAAGCAAATCGATGCTAACCAGCCACTTAAAGAAGCACTCGAACATCTATCCGTACAGATGCGCGGACTGTACGTACAAAACCAAATTCTGCAACGCGCTAAAGAAACACCTGCGAAAGAAGGAGCATCAGCCGGCGATGGTGCTGAATGCTGATGGCTCGCCGAATCCACTCTCCATCATCGACGTATATGGTACGAAACGTGGGCCCAAGCGGAAATCATCTGTTTTAAAACAGGAGGAAGTAAAGAGCACTATCGAAGCGAACGTCATCATAAATGACGGTGATCAGCAACAACTCGATTCAACAACTTCTCCACTCTCCTCTTCGCTTTATTCGCCGGTTCCTCATTATTTAACTATAACCGCGATAAATGGTATGAAGGAAGGGGATGCGCATTGGATAAATCATAATGACATGAATAAGAATCTGAACCAATCTGTTGCGAGTTGCACGTTCCCCTACAGCGATTTGGTCGCCGCCTTCAATTTGTCGAATCACGTTATATTTCGCGAAGACGCGACGTTCCACGAAAGTATACAGAAAACGGATTACGCACAGTCCGATCCGTTATTAATGGAGTACGCAAAGATTTCAAATGCTGAGAACAAAATGCCAGAGATATTTGTTGAAAATCTGCCTGTAACTCATTTCGACGCAACTAATAACATCAGCAAGCTTTATTCTGATAGCGTGAAAGTTACTAGAGAATCCTCAACATTTGTGGCGATAAAAACTCAGTTAGAGTACCAAAAAACCGAATCTACAGACGTACCGTTGGATCTCCGCAGGATGACCGAGGTAATTGGAAAAAATCAGCTTCAGTTTCAAACATTAGCAGATACGAATGCAATAAAAACTAGCATCACTGGCACCAGCAAACGTAAAGGTAAAGCGAAAAAATTAGAACGTCGCGTAATAACGGAGAACACGGACCAAAAGCCAAAGCAAAACGAAAGTGTGTCTTATTCTGAGTCTCCGACTCAGGAAAATGAATCCGCCGATTTCCGCCAAGTAAAACAGAAGGTCAAAGACACCAAGGACGAAGCCATTAGCGAATTATGCGACACAGTCCTCACTTGTCACTACTGCGAGATCATATTCGGCAATGTTATCATGTACGCCGCGCATATGGGTTGTCACAACTTTAATGATCCTTATACATGCAATATGTGCGGTCACCGATGCACTAATAAACTATCCTTCTTTCTGCATATAGCTCGATCGAAACATTAAGTTAAAGTAAAAATGCTTAGTCGAATGGTGCTTCAATTGGATAAAAAAAATTATTTGCGTCGTGAGTGACACACATTCTTCAACTCCCATTGAAGAAAATAAACCAAGCAGGACAACCCTGGTGAAAATTTTTCTCATAATTTTTGTACGAACAGTTTGGAACAGTTTTCAAAAATACTTACAAAGTCTACATATCGTCTCACAATTTTTTATACATGTGAACTTTGAAATATTCTGAAATTTATCTTCCCATACTTTCTAAAGAATATTTTTTAACTTTTTTACATTTTATAATATTTCATCAGAAATTATAGAACCAAAAATTTTTTAAATCTTAGGCTATTTCAATTAACATATATGAAAAATTCTAAAAAAAGACGTAGACTTTCGGAGTTTTTTCCGAGTATTTCTGAAAAATATTCCAATTTATGTATAAAATCTAAGAAAGTTATAAAATTATACAGACACTGAAAAATTCTGAAAAATTAAATGAAAAATTTTGAGAACAATTTTCACCGGGGAAGAAAGCAAATTTTCAACATAATTCTAGTCAAAGTATTGAATGTACAAAATGCTTTAATGGGTGTGTTTGAAAGCAGAAAATTACATGTATCGATCGATAACATGTATAAAGTATATGATATATATACGAATCGAGGTGACAAATCAATTTCGATCACGGCTGTTTCCAAATTATTTTAAACGAGATACATGTACATAGATATATTCTTGTATATACATCTTGAGTTTTGCATTACTTGTCAAACTAAAATGGACAGGTATTGAAATCGATTAAATTTAATTTTCAATGTTAATTTTGCATTTTTATAACATTGAAAATATAGAGATCACTTTAGCATGTATGTAGGATAAGAACAGATATTATGCAGATCTCAAGCTTTATCAACGAAGACTAAATAACAAAAACAAAAATGATGAAAAACGCTATGGTTTAGATTAGACTAATATTTCTTTTCTTTTCACACAATTTCTTTTCTTCTTTTATTTTCTTGTGTAAAGCCGCAATATTCTACATTTACATGATCTAAATAAGGAATTATCGGACATCAAATATTTTTCTCCAACGCAAACTATGTGCATTAATTTGCTTTCTTAAAGAATTGACAATTTAATGCAAGAGTTTCTGTTGGTTAAAACTTCTGAATTATTGTTGCGATTATATAAATTTAGACAATTAATATGTACAAGTATGCATGTGCATTTATTTATTTATAAATTTATACATAGATGTATATGTATATATAGTATATAGTATACATATACTATATAAAGAAAATTAAAAATTTTTTACAAAATCTCAAAGAATGCTAATAGTATAACTTGACACAGAAATAAATGAGATTAATAAATAAGATTTTTTTATTATTTCTTAATAATTCCTTTATGGAAAAATATTATTGAATTCGCGAAAAAAATTGGAAGACTATTCGCATCCAATCATTTTTCCACTATTAAAAATGTATTAGAAAACTCTTAAAGTTGTAGTTTTCAATAGTTTTTTCGCAAATCCAATAGTATTTTTCCATAAGGGTTGTTAGAGAACATTTTTTAAGATTTTGCAAAACTTTTTTTACTCTTCTTCTTACAAACTTATAAATTTTCTCATCATAGTATTGTGCACACATACTTGCATCTAATACAATTAGCGCAACAAAATTCAATAACAAATAAGTATGACGTATGAGTATTATTAAAGATTCTGATTTATTTTTACGAAATTCACTGTATTTCTGAATTATTTTCAGTTTAGTTCTGTTTTTCATCTTATTCATTTAATTGCTTTTTATTTTTTCTCGCAATATTATCGACAAAAACGGAAACCTTAATGGACACACACATACACACGCGCGCGCGCGCACACACACACACACACACACACATAAATTCCTTTTTTGAAAATCCCTAAACTTTTGCAAAAAAAAACATTTATTTAAAACTATATTTTTTCATGTCTGAACTCTTTTTTATTGACAGTTTAATATGACATATAGTTAATGACGTATATTTTTATTTTATACTTGAATTAGATCTATGGATATTACGAAAATTTTCTTTATGAGTATGTGAATCTTATGTAGAAACTCGATATAATTTTGATATATTGTGTAAATGTGCTTTACTTTTCATTTACTTTACACCAACATTCTTGTTATTTTTATATTTTTTTCAAATATTTGATCCTAATGTGCCGTATACTATATTTATCACATCTTAGTAAATTGCTATCAAGTTTATTCTTACATGTGTATATCCTTATGTATTGTTTTTGAATATACATGTTCCTTTAAAACAATAATTGAGCCAACAAGCAAGAAAAAAAGTTATAATAAAATTGTGATAATCGTACCTCGTAAACACAGTGTAATATATACACATATATTACATATATATATGTATTATATATAATGTAATATATATGTATATAAAGTATGTAAATTTTATTTTATATATATATATATATATATATATGTATGTATGTATGTATGTATGTATGTATACATACGCATATGCGCCGCATGACTGAGATTCTATCTATAAATATAATTTTCCAAAAATATTATATAAAACATTTATTTTATATTTCTAATACAAAGCGCTTTGTATATTGTAAGGATTAAAAATCTTACCAATTAAATCGACCAAAGTATTATCATTAAATTGTATTACCAAATAAATATAATTTATTTGAAAAGTATTACATTAAATTCAATTTTATTATCCCGTATGAAAAATGATATAATTATACGTGTTATAGTTTTTTTAGTCATCTTATACATATTTTATGTAATAATACGTACGGTAAAATAATAATTATATTTTCGAAAATGACAGAGAAGAAGATTATTTAATTTGCACCAGTCATACAAATTATTGAACGCGATCGTTTAGCAGATAAGCAATAACAATTCCAATCGAAAATCAACAATTATTTACCTATGGTTGTTCCGCTGACGCCTGATGTCCTCCGAAATATTAATTATTATTAATTTAAAAAAATTTTTTTTAATTATTGTTATAAAGTACTCTTCGAGCCATTCAACTTTCATTGAGAACATTATTTTTCTATCTCTTATAGTTTCGATGATATTCGCTTGGAAAGAAAAAAACCGATTTTTTTCGGAAGGGTGTTTCGAAAAACACCCCCTAAAACTGAAATTGGACACGAACAAAAAATATTTTTGTGTTATGGATAAACTCCTCTATTTGTAACAAGTGTACAAAGTTTCAGATTTTTTTGAATTTCCGGATTGTCTAATGTTCCTTGTAAGACTCTTTATTCTATCATTTCTGATATAATGTTAAAAATATTATAAAATTTAAAAAAATTAAATATATTTTTTAGAAATTATGCGAAGATAATTAATCTCAGAATATCTAAGAGAAGATATAGACTTTCTGAGTATTTCTAAGTATTTCTGAAAAATGTTTCAATTCGTATTAAAATTATAAAAGAATTTTCCAGATTTTTGTCGGAGCGAATTTCATGAATCCGTATAACCAATCAACTTTTTAAAAAGGCTCAACAGAAAACGTGGAACACTTCTGATCGATACGCGTCACACGGAAATTATCAGGCTAAAGTCCCATGGATTGATATTTTCCACGTAACGCGGATCACGTAACCAATCAGAAGCGTTCTGCGTTTTCTGTTGAGTCTTTTTATAGTTGATTGGTTATGCGAGACGCGAAAAATATCAGCCCATGTAACGTCAGCCTAAAGCCTTGTGTCCATGATGCTAGAAATCGGTTCGAGATCTCGGATAGAGAGAGAATTGCCCAATCGCATTAATCAGTTGGCCAAATTGTTCAAATGCGATTGGTCATTTCTCTCTCTCTCTCTCTCTCTCT
>QKQZ01030718.1:0-34228 GCA_003595255.1 Solenopsis fugax | reverse complement strand
CAAGCGTTTTGTGATCACTTTTGTAATTTATTGTAAAATTTGTTTCAAAGTTTAAAAGAACCCATGTTCAAATCGGACCTTTTTTTGGGTGTCCAAATCGGACTTACATATATTCGTGTATGGCATAGGAGATAACCTTTTCACGATTTACGATTGTTTTCTTTTGTGGCTTTTTAGTGAAAAATGGGCCGCACTTATAAACGAAAACAGACCAAATAGACATACAAGTGCTTCAANGCTTCAGCTTGCTGTTCTCGATATAAAAAATGGAAAATCATTAACCCGACCAGATTTGGTCCAAGGAACATTAAATCAGTAAAATATCATGAGTCATCAGACTCAGATTAATTGAGTTTTTTTAAATTTCAACTCTAATAATATAAACTGTCAGTAATTCTTTTTCTGAATAAAATTTTTATGCTTGACCGCCAAATTACTCATTTTTACTCAATTCTAACAAAAATTCATTAAAAAATTCTATTTAAAAATCCATAAAAATAAGAATGTCCGATTTGTACTAGGGGGTGGTCTGATTTGGAACCAGTAGTTCCAAATCGGACCGGAAAAAAAACGTTTTTACATTTTCCTTTATAGTTTAACACAGATGAGAGATACGTCAAAATGGTCTGAAGCAAAAATGAAAGGAATTAAATTATCTTTCCAACGACACCTTCAGTTTTATGATCGGACTTTATTTGTGTCTTATAGAGAGCAAAAACTGCAATTAGGTCCGATTTACCCCACTCTCCCCTATAATAAATCGGGAAAATGCATTAGCGAATTTGTGCTCTGTTCTTTTTGAAGCAATATGCAATGAAATCTGAATAATAATAGTAATTGTTAAATAGTAGAGTTGTGTTGAGAGACAGAATCATAAAAATGATTTCTCTAACGAAATTAAGAAATAATTGAATTAATACTAATAAATATACTAATTCTCTGTATACTGTTCAATGTAATTTGTAAATTCTAAATAAGAATATTGAAAATAAATAATAATCAAAATCTTAACAGAAACAATTTGAATCAATTACATTTTCACGTCATGAATTCAGATTTCAATATAAAAATATATGAAAGTTTTCTCAAACGTATTAAAAATAATTGACAAAAGCTGGCTACATATTTTAATATATACTGCACAATTTCTCTATGTATCTTAAACTAAAATTTTATACAATATAAACGAAATCTTAGTATGACTGGAAAGTATCAACATTTAAAGAACATTTAGAGAATGGCTATACCAGTCGAAAGTAGATCTTTGTGCTCAATAACAATTTTCTAGGTGAATTTATAAACATTTACAAGATTCCTCAAACTGCGCGCTGCATACTTGCCGAACTTAAAACACAGCTCTTAGAAGAACCCAGGAATGGGTTAAATATTACCCTGACCGAGGTAATATTTTTTGCAATAAATTCTTTACAGTTTTTGGAATAGGAGGGGAAGAGGTGATCGTAGAGATGCCTGTAAGCATTAAAATTTTATCTTTATGAACCTCAAAAAAGAAAATAAGTTTTATGTGAAATTTACTAATATACTTTAATTTGCATTGTATTATTTTGCTCTAATAATATTAATAATACGAGCATTGTAAAAGTGATCGTAAAATTTAAAAGTACACCTGTGCGTCGAATTATACGCGCGAAGTTTTAAATTTTCCTTCTACATTCGTCGAACGAATAATATTGAACATGTAATATCATTACGGAATGTACGATAATCTGCAGAGTTCACATTAATAATATTATACTGTTGTTTGAAAGCAACCGCTGTGTAAAATATGATGCACAATTAACACTTTACATTAATAAAATTAAATTCAGAACCGGATTTCTTTTGATAATAAATAAAATTGAAAAATTGAGAAAAAAGATAAAAACAAGAAATCAAATTTGAAATTGATTAATTTTTTGGCGAATTAAGGAATACTTCAGGAAAACGATATCCAAATGAGGAGTTTGCTAGAAAAGTTAACAACTATATTTACTTTTTATTGATTAATTATATATATAATAAAATATTCTAAAAGATCCTTGTTATGACACATATGTTTTGTATTTATAAGTATTTAAAATTTGTTAATACTTATTAAATAAATGATATCGATAAGAAAAAAAACTAACGAAATTTTTGGTGTCAAAATCTTTGCATTCGAAAATAGCACTAACTATAAATTTCCTGAGGAAGTCCTTCAACATGCCCTTCTCACTCGAGGATAGTATTAATTTCAGAGTACGCTAATAATCGATATCTCTAATCGTTCCGTGAGGCAAGGAGAAAGCGAGTTTGTCTGTCGCTAGTGAATCGTAATATTGTTTATCTGTGCTAGTCTTGGTTAATCGCAAATGTTCGTGTCGCAAGATCGTAATCTACCGACCCAATTCTTGGAAACGCGAACAGGAAGTTCATCCTGATTTAACTTCCGTTTTCGACCGGTGTATTCTCGGAAGAAAAGTGAAGGTTAATGAACGAAGGGCGATTTAAAATGTTGTAGTGAAAAACGTGCAATTTTAAATTAAATGGAATTATAAAGCATGTTCGATCTCTGCGGTAACTATGTTATGTGCTTCTTGTTAAAAATTAGAGGAAGAATATCCAGACATTTGCGTTATTTAAATTTACAATTCTAAATTGCAAATGAAGAAAGTTTGTTACAAATCAAATTTTAGGCAAGTATACTTGCCTATATTATTTATAAAAAATTAAATCGTAATATTGAAAGATTTTATATAACAAATAATTGTATAAATGCACGCTTGTGTCGTATAAGATTCACAAGAGAAAAATAGTTTTATGTAAAATTATTTAAAAAAAGATATTATTCTTTTATGCATAATTTTCCAGTTTATTACATTAGAATAAATTTTCATCTGATCTCGCAGTATGAACATATGGGAATTAATACGGCAGGTTTGTGTAAAAGGACAATAATATTTTTAATATATTGCATGAAGTGCAGTCTTGTGCTAATGCAATCTCTACGCTAATACAATCTCCGCGATTTGACGGGCATGCGAATGAAATTATGTGTGTGGCGAAATCTGTGTGGAGGAAGCGCATTGTATGGATCCTGTACATCCAAGTGCAAATCGTAGTGGTCGATAATGGTACATCATGATTTAATAGACTTTTCCTAAAATATTTCTCTTCCCTCTTATTTCGCGCGTGTAAGTTTCTGTATCGAATAATTTTAAACTCAAATAATAATGTAGGTTGAAATCGTAAACGGGAGTACTATTACCAGAAAATGTGAAAATCTTCAGTCTAATGCTCTTATTAACTTTTCCGTCAATATTTATTAATGCGTCTTACATAAAATATTAAATCTTGTAAAAGAAGAATATTAATTACTTAAAATATTTCACATTTGGAAGAATATATTTTACAAGTATATTTTTAATATATTTTCCGCAACATTTTTTTTTGCACATACTGATACATGCGATATAGCTACATGTGATACGCTCACGAAAAACGAAATAATTATTTTCCGAGAATTTTGCAGTAATATTTCGAGACGAAATATTAGTGCAAAATGAATGACGAGTCGGACGTTTTTCGCGATGCACTTTATAAAGTTCATCGGTCAAATCAGTCGCAATAATATTTTTTAGTCGCGATAAAATTTCGCCGATCGCAAAGTGTACGATTTCAACTTTTATTCTGACCTTTATTCCAAACCGCGGAGGTGGCATTCTATTAAACGTCTCTTGACCCTATCTTTTTATCTGCCAGTTTATCGACGCACCGTATAACACGATGATCGCCCATTCTCTCGCGAAGAGCGCGATATTATTTTTTTTTTTATCCCGGTCATCGACATTGTTGTGTATCGCGGAGGGGACAATTATTGCCGTCGACGGTTCGATCGTCGTATAGAAGAGACGTAATTCAGCCGTCACAAAGTGGAACGAGCGCGTCGATCCGAGATCGATAAACGGCGGCGGCGCGTTTTCCCCGTGGTAGCCTAGTATAGAAGAGAGCTCGGTCAAGAATGACGTATTTAATCGGATTAAGGTGAACCTCGCGACCGCCGTCTACTTTCTTCTCTGCGAGGCAGGAAGCGAGTAATCGACTTCCAAGAGCGATCTCACCCCTCAGGTTTATTGCGGCGCATCTTGTAGAGCGTCCCGTTGCGCTCTTCTATACTTCACCTTTTCTCAAGGGAATAGCCAATAGCGTATCAGCTGTCGCCACTCCTTGGCGAGTTATTAGCGGTCTATATACCGATGGTAATATCAATAAGAAACGATAAAGAGATACGCCACAATTGATTACGCTTTACCCTTACTCGATCAATTAAGGTCTGAATATTTCGTTCAGAAAAATAAAAAGAACAAGAAAGGGAGAAAAAAACAAAGATAAATAGAAAATCCTCACAATTAAACTTGTTACATTACATTATATTATCTTCATTTATATCAACTGTTCTCTAAGACTTTAATCTTATTGGCAGATGCTTCAAATACTCTGGGTTTGATTTTTCTCTATTAAAATGTCAAAATATTATACTAATGATCTTTGCGAATTATGAGCGATAGAAAGTAAGGCAACCTCGAATTAAACTTCTGTCAAGTAATTGAATGACAAAAGGCCTTATCATTCATTTAATGCTGAATGAGCACAATACTAATTAAAGGTTTAATTGCTAAGCTGTTCAACCTTGAAAATTAAGAAGTTGCAATAACTGACAACTTACCGTAAAATTTTCGGTAAAAGTTTTCGATTCATATTAACGTCGAAAATGTTTGGATCAATATAAATTATATATAAATTTATATGTGTATATTCAACACAAAAGTAATTTTATTAAATAATTTTATTTAATTAATTTTTAATACAAATTAATTTTATATAAAATCTTGTTAAAGAGACTTTTTAAAATAATATCTTGGAATTAATTTCATCATATGTAATTTATATATATAAATAATAATATCATAAATATGAAAGATTCCTCTTTTAGTGAGGAAAACAAGTAAATTGAATTAAAGATTAATCCACGATAATAAAAGGTTATATATGTTTCACGGCTTACTGTACAAATAGGATAGTTGCAATAATAGTTCTCTCTTATAACAGTAGGGAAAGTTATAGACACTCTGACCTACAGATGTATAGACAGTTGACTTTGTGGAATTAGCTGAATTCTGTAAGGAGGGTTTTGTGTCTCGAAATGAAAGGGAGTCTGCCGCGCAGCTGTTACCTCTGTAAGACTTATAGATATATCTCTACAATTAGAGAGAAATTCTCTTAATACGATCAATACACTACCGTACATTTTTACAATTATCCGCTATGACCCACATTTCATTTTAAGTAATTTTATTTCATTTTTTTAAATATTATAATTATGTTAAAAAAATTAATTGGAAAAAAAACACGTACGGCGTACGCGCAATTTTGACGAACTTTCCGCAAAAATGATTTTACACGAAATTATTACACGATATGATAATAATTCTGTGTGATTTTCGCAAGAACTTAAGGTATTTAAATATTGTTACAATTTCATTGCTAATTTTCTAAGGGATTCTTGCCAAGGGATTGAAAATCGCGCGCAATTACTCGTGAAATAACGCAAGCACACATTCTTTGATTTTTTACTTTTTTTTCCTATTCGTTTGAACGTATCCAGCAATTCTTGGAACAGAGATTTTCCACGATTCGCAGCAAAAGTTTTGAAATTCAATGCTGTTTTGGAGACCATATTTCTCCTTTGTGATAACGGATCAAATTACACGCGTACATGAGTCGCAAAATAAATTAACTTGATAACCCAATTCTACTAATTACTATTTATATTTATAATTTGGCGAAATAAGTACGCATCTGTGTGAATAAAAATTCTAGAGAGAATATAAACTTAATAATTTAAATATAGAGTGATAAAAAAAATGTCATTATCTAGGTACAACACAGAAAAAAAAGAGAAAAGGTATTAAAAAATAAAATATATCTTATACTTTAAAGAAAAAACATTGTACAATAAAATACACAATATTTTAAAAATAATAATAGCAGGAAAGTCATGATTTAGTTGTATGTTTATGTAGAAATAAGCAAATTAATCACATGCAAATTCTTTTACATGTTTGCATATATATAAATTTGTCGTACAATTGTAATATATTCGTTGTACCTAGATATAATATTCATTCAAATATAATATTAATATAATATTCATTCAAATAACATAAATAATAAAAAATTAGTCTTCTTGCTATAAATTATGTGCGATCAATAAATACATAAAGTAAATAAATTTTCTTTAAAAATCAATCAATACTAAATAAAAATTAATATTATTAATATTTTATACTTTTATTTTCTAATTTAGTGTTTATAAGCTAAGATACGAGATGATGTGAATCTAAAAATGTTACTGTGAAGCTACATCCTGTCAGCATTCTAAAGTTTTAAATTGAGTTTTAATAAAAAGTCTTCTTATTGTAAAGTCTTCTTATTGTATAACTTCTGCCCTTCTGTCGATCGAAGTTTCGTTATGGGAATCATTCGTTATGGGAAATTTTCCTTCTCGCTGAAAGATAATGGATAACTTCGTTCCTCTTTAAAATAAGGGGAAAAAGATTCGCAAATATTTTACACTTAATATGTATAAATCACATCCTATCGGAATAATTATCAGAATAAAATATAGGATTAAATATTATACAAAGGCATCCGAAATAATTATAAGTACAAAAATTCACTATTCTTAATAGTGAATTTTGACTGTGACAAACATATAAAAAAAAGACAATTACGCGATATTCTTTTGTTTTGCAATTTATATGAGGCGCGATAATCTTTATATAATATATCACAATCAAAAGATGGCGCACATTTTGTGATATTTCCGAGAAAGATATCCGACATGCAAGAAAAAGGAGCTTCGAAAATGCAATAAATCATTCATCTATTCATATTTGAAGCCACGCAAGAACCGTTGAACGACTTATGATGTGACACTGTATCTGCTATATTTAGATCGCTCCTTTCATCGTGTTTTTACACCCTTTGAATACTGTTACTAGTTTCAATTCGTTTTATGCAATAGATACAGTTAGTCTCTCTATCATTGGGTTTTCTCCCTCAAGGCCATT
Source organism: Solenopsis fugax (assembly GCA_003595255.1). Taxonomy (NCBI): domain Eukaryota; kingdom Metazoa; phylum Arthropoda; class Insecta; order Hymenoptera; family Formicidae; genus Solenopsis; species Solenopsis fugax. The sequence continues at coordinate 27,116 of QKQZ01030718.1, read as the reverse complement.
ATTTTGCCAAAGTTGTACTCACTGAGGGATTATCGTCGATAGTTTTATGCTCCAAAAAATGTGCATCGAGTTCCGTATGTCGATCAGCACGTTAGTCGCCGAAAGCGAACTAATGAAATATTTAATATTATAAAATAAATGTCAAATATTTATTCGACGTATCACGAATAAATTGTGACAGCATGTGGCTCACGCCATCCAAACATCGTCGTAAAAACAGTATGGCGAGGTAACCGCATGTGCACATTTTACATATTCTTACATAAAGAAAAAAATGAAACAGATGTGTCCAAGCTTCGTATACAACTCTTTCGGGATATTTCTTTTAAAATCTTTATTATATATTATTGTATATTTTCGAATGTATGATTACAATAAGTTTTGAATTTTGTATTAAAAAGTGATTTGTTACAGATCTGTCAGAGTGCTTTCAGATAAGAAATTATTTTTAAATAAAACTACGAATGTACTATTTCGGTACATTTTTTCAGAGATCCAATATCATTTCTTTAGGTACCTGTGCTTTAGTATACATATAGGATAGTGTTAAAAGAAGAAAAAAGGAGGCTAGCAAAAAGAATTCGACGAGTTGTCTGGAACTGTCACCATTCATTACGAGGAAACGGACTTCTTTCCCTTCGCGATAAACGAGCGTCGTGACGAACAGCCAATTTTACAGAACGAACAATCATTTTGAAAGGTCAAGGTCCTCAAGTTTTTCATTTTAATCCACATATATTTTACCGATCTTTTTTCATCGCAAATAAAAATTTCCTTAAAAAAATTTAAATAATTTCTTCTGTATAAATATACGTATAATACAATATACAAACATTGCAAGGTGTCTTTTTCTATTAAGCAAAATAATTTAAAAAGTTTAAATATTAAAAAATTTGCACATATCTTTTATTTATAGTGGACAAAATTCGTTTCTAATCTATGAAATGGTATTTTTTAAACCCGAAATTCCATAAAAATCAGATATCGTATGAAGCTAAAGTAATGAATGTGTTAGAGCCGAATAAAAATTTCAATTGCAGACGAAAACCCGAGTACCAACCATCTCTATTTTTCAATTCAAATTTATCAATTAACAAAGACGGTTCTAAATGGAACACCTATATTTATTTTGTATGCGATTTTAGCATATTACGTGAATGACTTTATTGCGCATCCAGTGAATTTATTTTAGCCATAAAGTTTTCGCACATTTAAACAATTACAATATTTTTTCATCCAAAAAAAAAGATTCGTGATGAAATTTTATTTTAGGGATCTCGATTTGAGTTATATATATTTTTCGATTCGCATCGGTTATTGGTAATTAATGAAATATTCCAACGTGAGAGATATGTCGTTGGATTTCCATCTATCCGCAAAATTGAAAGAAGCTTTGCATAAACCATTCTTTTAATCATGGTTTATTAACAAGCGTCATAAATATATTCGACAATGTTGACAGACATATGTATATGTTTTAAAATCGTCGAAAGAGATAGACGTCATTCAGCGGAGGCTACGCAGAGATAATACTAAAAAATTAGGATGTCATTTAATTTAGGGATTAATTTAACATTTTAGAGAAAAATGTTGAAAATGTACCAAGGAAAAGCATATGCACGTGTCGCAATTTCCGCTTGTGACGTCATCTTACACTACCACTAAAAAAACTTTCTCTTTACGACGCCGTTTTTTGCAAGAGAGAATATTTCATCTCTCATAATAATACGAGTAAAAAGCAGAGATATATGTATAATCACAAATTTGCGTAAACGCAAGCAAAAGAAAGAACATGAAAAGTACTGGAAGATTCAATTTTATTTATTCACATCATTGCTATGTTACTTATTCATAAATTACTATAAGCAGGTTTTCACAATATTGCGCGATTAAAAGTAATGCAATTAATACGCACAATAACTTGCGCTGCGTAGTTATATACGAATTACTAATTAAAGCTGCATGTGCCGCTAGAAATGCGAATATCAGAGATGAAAAAGCGTCGTTACGTGGTTTTTATTCGCGGCGAATATGATTACGCGGGGTATCCACTCAAATATAATCCGAATATAAAAATGTTCAAATTATTCGAGCGAGTTATTCGAATGTTGAGGCATATTGAAATTCCAGCAATTCTCTGAACACACACACACACACACACACACACACACACACACACACACACACACATAAGTAAGCGGTCATGTACGCAGAATTTTTCAGACTGACAGCGACTAATCGAGAATCGCGCGAAAGTTCTCATAAAAGAGAGCATGCCACAAAATAAATTCCTTTATCCATGATTCATCGACCTCAACCGCGCTTTACTTATACCATTCATCTCATCAGAATCTCTGAAGAAGTAGTAAAGTGACATCGAGATGTTTCAGACATTTATCGACTCGCTAAATATGTGTATGTTATTAAAGAAAATTTATGTAACGTAATTACAGTTCATTTAATTATAATAAATACAAAAGTTTAGAAATGTGTAATAAATCATTATTGTAACGTTTAATTAACGTCGAATCGTTAAAAGTTTAAAATTTATATAAAATAGAATGTGTGTGTATGCGTATAATAAAAGTTATATATTTATTTAATGTTAAATTGTTTCTTTTATAGATAATAACGATACGACGCTTTCAGTCTTTGTGAAAAAAGTAACGCTTGCAACATTTATCTGGGAACCCATTTATTTCCACCCAATTTATATCTTTATTTAAAAAATCTATTGCATGTTATATGGTGAAGTACAGACCTCTGCTAGCCTTTTCATATCATTCTGAGGAGCGAGGTGTTGGATCTTTGAAATTGTTTTGAGATGGATCGAGAGCACGTGCGGCGGGCTCAGAATGCGAAAATTATTCAACTGGCTGCCATGAGAGTGACTAAAGGAGAGTGAGAAAAAACGCCGGCTGCCAAAACGCCAGTACCCCCGTAGGGAAACTACACCCTCCTGCGGATAGAAACCCGCCACCGCTGTCGCCACACAATAATGCATGAAAGGGTTTTGAAAAAATAGAACTTTCACGATTTTTTAAATTCTATTTTTACAATCAATTCATATTATTTTTTGCCGCAATTTTTTAATTATTTTTTGCAACAAATCGATAAGATGTGGCATTAATAAATGGATGTGGTTTTAATAAATGGAGGCAGTTATTCGCGATAAAAACAACAAAAAAAATGTTTTCAAAGATATTTAACTGTTCTATGTATATATATTTCCCGAAAAACCTACTAAATTTTATTTTCTCGAACTGTATGCCCCGTTTTTTCAATTATTACACAAGCATTATTGTTCAAGAATCTTTTCTTATTCTTTTTCATTTTTTAATTATTTAATGTATATTTTAAATATATTGACGTTTCTCTAAATTGAGGTTTCGTTCGATTGTACGTCGCCGGCGCGAGAAATACATCTATGAAAAAGTTTTTTTTTTCATCCGCTTCGCTAAGCCGAATGAAAAGGACTTATTGACGCGAGCGTTTCTTCGTGACTTTCGTAAAACACCATCCACGTTCAACGCTTTTAATTAAGCGCGCGTTGCCACGTGTAGTTCTGCTGCGTTGTCCATTTTGACTTAATAACGAATTCGCGCGTCAATCGTCCGATATGCATCTTCATCTGCCGTCTGCAACGAATTCGGCAACGCACAATAGAAAAATACTATTCGATCGATTTTCGATTCCCACTTGAAAAAAACCATCTAGATAAAAATTTAATACGTCACATATGGATTAATTAAACAAGTATTTCTATATAAAATTTTTATTATCTTTCTTTTTTTTTTATTGCCGTTGCTACCACTTCAATGTAATCCAAAAAAACGAGAAAAGATTAACTATTTCGTCGCAATAATTAATGTCACAAAACGCGGACTAGTGAAATTTATGCCTCTCAATATCGAAACCTCGTATTTTTTTCGTATTTCGCGCGATATAAAGGTTTGCTTAGACGCGCACAAAATATATCTGTATATTAAAGAACTTTTTGTATATAAATAGCTTCCCGAAATATTCACAATCTATCTCGACATATTGAATAGCTAGATTTTTGTACGTTATTCGGTTTGATATCTATATTTATTTTTTCATATTCATATCCGATATACATGCAGCGATTTCAACGCTATATCGTCCGCCTACGATGCTTAATCTCGTGTCAGTACGCGAGAGATTTTTATAGATTCGACATTACTGTTTGAACAACGATTGTATCGTTTGTGCAAGGATGTCAGCCATAATTTCGGTACATTTATTTTAGTAGCACTGAGCGACAACGGAATGTTGCAATTACATTCCTTGACCAAACTGTAACGGGTAACAAGAATATACGTTATATCGATATCTAACGGCCAATTCGTAAATTTTTCGAGATTACTGCTCCATAATCTCGTAACAAGAACGTCAACAGAACTCGCACGTGTCTATTGTGTTTATACAAAAAAAAATGGACGGAGCTCGACATCCCATGGTGAAACGATAACAAAGGATGCGTACGTTGTCCAATAAACCCATAAACTTTGTACCACACCAGCGCTCTTTTGTAAATCCGTCTGCTCTTAATTTTAAAAGACAGCCCGTTCGAAGGAGAAACTCCGCGAAACTAGGAATTCTCGAGAGGGAAAACTCGCGCGCGAACATGAAAAGCTGATTACGTGGTTCTGAGTTTCAAGGAAAACGGTATTCTCCGTTATTTCTTTGATGACTTCTGAGTAAAATGCAGTTTCGTAGAAATGTTGAAAAAAAATGTCGGAGACGTATCGTAAAAATTAAGATGCAAAAATGGAAAGTAAACCAATCATTATATTGACGACATTGGAGAAATAGATGAATTATCAAGTTTCATTTTATTTTTACTTTTTATTTTAAAAGAATGACATTTCTCCTCTTTCCTCATAACTATAAGATAATAAGATTGATTATGACTTTAAAGACCACGTACTATGCATTTTTTATTTAAAAAAAATATAATATTTTACTAAAGAATGAAGACGACAGAGAGAGTAAAAACGAAAGAGAAGGAAGAGAAAGCAACATCTGATTGCTTTAAACAGGCTATTGCACGCTAAACGCTTATTTGCAATCAATATTTCGCGCAGAAAAAATTCGCGAAATACAGGTAATTAATGGCCGCCACCGATCTCGTGGAACTCCCTGATGGCTGCTGAGGTTTTACCCCGATAAAAATGAAAACGTCAATAATGCGGTCGCCAAAAACACTTCGAGGAAGAAGGAAGCCGGCGGCTAAATCAGAGAACATTTGGCAATACTCAGCAAATCCCATATTGAAACACTATACATTTATGGAATGAAATCTATACACCGTATTGCGGCTCGCAGTTATTTTTTTAATCGTTTCGATAGAGTTTCGTTCAAATAACAAATCGATGCTCAAAGTCAATATTTTGTCAAATCGGATCGAACAATTTCGCTCGAGCAAAATCTCTCATTTTTCTGCATAGGTTTATTTTACAAAAAATGTATTTTTTTATCGAAAATAGTAAATAATGTAAATTATCAATTTTACATATTTTTCGAAGTATATGACGATGGGAAAAAGAGATAGAAAGGGGAAACTTGAATCTTTATGATACACCGATAGTAAAGATTACTTGATTCAAATAAATATTACATGTTATTAGTACTATTCTTTAAATAACTTTTTTATCTCAGACAAGTAAATATTATTTTGATATAAATATATTTATTTGAATAGTACTAATAACATATTTATTCGAATCAAGTAATCTTTTCTCTCATTAATAATATACATAGATTTATTTTATAGGAGAGGAAACATAAAAATACAATAGTTCGTTTACATTCTTTCTTTGTTGGATAAGTGAAGGTAACATGGAGAAAAGGAGGAATGCATACTGTTCCACTCCACGCAAACGCGATAAAAGAAAAGTCCTGTGTGATTTCCTAGAGAAAACAAAGGAAAAGGATATCCTTAGCTAACTATTCTTAACCGCAGCAGCGTACAATATCTACACTTTAAGAAAGGAAGGTGTTCGACTTTTTGCAACAGCCGGTCGCGATAAACCTCGGTGGATTATGGTCGGTCGGACTTGAAAGAAGATTAGAGAAGATCCGGTGTGGCAAATGAAGTTTGCTCGTCGCATCGCAACGATCTTATTAGAGAGTAAACACATTTAAAGATAGCACTGCTGTGCAACAATCTCGCGATTACCGAATACCATAGAATATTAATGAATGTGATCGATGTTATTCAAGAAACTACAAAAATTATTATATTTGAAAAATCGAATTTTTATCAAAAATTTGTCTAGAAAATCTTTTTTACTGCTCGATATTTAAACAAAGTAAAAGGAAAAGCTAAACTATAAATTACTTTTCTTAAATTGTCAAACTCTTTGTCTTTCTAAATCAATAACAAAGTCAAGTTTTACTACCTACAATTATTTATTTATTTATTTCGTTATGAAATTTTGATATTAGCTGATTATCAGAATTTTATATTTCTAACGTGTATATAATTAAATTCTAGAAATATTTATCAAAATTTGCATGAGACGTTGCTTCTGTAAGTTCGCTTAAATATTTAAAGTACGTATATAATGGTCTAGAAACACCGCGAATAACTGTTTTAACAGTTTTCGCAGAACTCTGGCATATTTTTTTTAGACTAATGAGGTGTCTCAAGAACTTCCATAATGTAGACGATATTTTTTTACACGTACTTTTACGCTTTTCACCAAAGATTAGTAACTAAAACACATACGTTTTTGATGACATAAGCTTTAAAATTCTGCACTAAAGACCGAAGAGGAAACGATGGAATATAAAAAATTTCCCATTCTTGGCACACTTTGACAGACGCATATTCACACACGATTTGACGGTTTGTCGCTTTATCTTTTTCGCCAAGTATTTTTATTGCTCTTGTAATTATTGCTCGAGTTATTTTCTCACTTTATCTTCAAAATATATTTTCTCGAAATTATCGCGAAAATCATTTCATAATACATTTTTTTCCTTTTAAACAAATATGTTCATATTTTTTTCTCGCTTCACTTTGAAATTAATTGACCATTAATCTTTTTAGTGTCCAGCTTGCTTTTTTATTCTATTGGTACTTATATATATGTATATCGAAATTTCTGTCGATAAAACAACCGGCTGTACAGTCTAGTACTATTTGAAACATCTCTACGTTAACATGAGAATTGTTCGTGGAAACTAAAGCTCTTAAAAGTCGTGATAAGGCAAAAGTCTATTCTTTCTATCACATTTGTGTTTATAAGAACTTTTTACAAGCGCAATTGAGTTCAGTGATAATCTAAAGTAGCCGTAAATAGAATTACTTTAACCAATATTGCCGACTTATTATTAGCGTATTTTTGCTAACAAACCGTAACTGGTTAGAATTAAATTCACAACCGTAATAGACGTCTTTTCTCGCATCTCCGGAGAACGGAATCTTCTCGGAAAGTCTGAAAACGCATTAGCTAATTGTGAGTCTTAGAGTTTTACGGGATACGTTCGACGCAAGATGCACTTTTATGAGACGTTCTCGAGGCGTTAATATGATAGATCGTATTAAGAAGTCGATCGTTGAAAGTAGCAAACCGCCTCATCCGATTATAAGCCTGCACATAAAATTTTCAGGAAGTCACGTTATTAAAGACAGAATTCGCAGAAAAATAGCATGTATGAGAGATTGTGAAATAATGCACGATGTATTGGAAAATTTTGTAACTTTTTTTTTATCATGTAGTATTTTTTGTTAGTAAAAGTAGATAATGATACGAAAATTCCTCTCTCCCTTTTCTTATAAATTCGGTGAAATAAAGAACTGAGATAAAACAGGTAATAAAAAAACTGTAAGTTTTACGAAATAACACAACTATTACAAAATATATAATGGCAAATATTGTACGTAATAAAGAAATAGTCAACAACTGTTTATTAGGCTCTGCATAAATTCTCGGAAAGTCATGTTTTTAAAGAAACAATATAAAAAACTAGCACACGTATGAAATTTTCGCGTTATAATCGTATTATTATTATTAGACAATTTTCTAAGTAATTAATTTTTTTATTGCGTAGTATTTTTTGCAAGTAAACAAAAATGAATAAAAATATGGGAATAATTTTATTTCCCTTTCCATCTCCTATAAATTTAACATACTGCCCAGAAAAAAATTGATGTGATATATAATTAAAAAAATTGTCACGTACATACAAATAAAACATAATAATTAAATATTAAATTAATCGTAAATGGATATCGGATATCTATATAGAAATAACCAATAATACGGCTTTTATCAAAGTATATAAAACCATTAAAATAACCGGTTGTCGGTGTACCGTTGTAATTAATGTGCATCATTGTATTTTATCATATTATCTGTTATCGCGCAATAACATTCCGGTAATAACTTACTGATATACGAACACTAAAACGTGCGTATGGGAATCCATCTGTAAACTCTCCGTTCGTAACATGGCTAGTGGAAAGAGAAGTAGGACGATTTGTAAATACGAATTAATAAATAAGCAGTAGCAAGAAAGGACAATTAATATTAAATGCAATCTAATATATTCTATAACTAGTAGGTCAAATATTAGTCTATAAATTATCTTTACGAAGTTCAAATCTTACGACATTCGTATTTCTATTTCAAATTTAGAAATCCTTGAGCAATCGAGATTATTAAGTTGTTTTGAGGCACTCGCGTTCTTATCTTAATTGAAATATGCGGCATTTGAGATTGACTTCCGAATTAAGATCGGACTATCTTGGGATTTTGGACATAGCGACTCGGAAATACATATATCGTCTTCGCTTTTTTTCCTTTCTCTTCATATATAAATCATTTTCATCCATTACTGTCCCATAACATAATAAAGATATCATTTCATCGTAATAGAGCCTTGAGAGTAAATTATATTTCGAATATTTAAAAATTGGGTCGTACGTACATGAGCGTTGAAATTACTTGTATAATACAATCACAGGCAATTCGCTCACATTTTCAATTATATATGTTCGTTACCTCAGGGCTAATCTAAGGCTAATCTAATAATATGCTCTTTGCTTCTTGTTTCTTGCTTCTTGCCTATTGCCTTTATGCCTCTTCGCGTAACGTTTCACGGAAATGGATGAGATAAAAGTTGACGTACTCCGAAAGAGACAAGAAACACGATTGTCAAAATATTGCGCGAAGAGGCAAAAAGCAAGAAGCAAGAGAAGCAAAGAGAACATTGTAGATTAGCCTTTTATCTCTCGAGAGCGTGAGGGAAAGATTGCATTAATATTCCACGTTCTTGTACAATCGAACACAATATATCGTCTCACAGTCACGGATGACCGTAGTGATACGGAAGTTTCTCTGTGCATTACATCCAATCAGTTTTTCAACAGCTATTGGATCGATTGCTGAACAAACTGCAAAATGACTCGGAGTACATCTGTCTACATCTGTCTTTTAGTTTGCCTCTCTTACTTTGCAGCACCAACGATTTAATTTGCTACATATTGAAATTCTAATTAAAAATTTTAATACGTTCTTTAACGTTTCTCTCATTCTGTTGAATGTACATGTTGCATAGCACGTACATGTACACTACACGTAACGTGTATGTACATGCTACACTACATTACATGTACCACTAGATATGACCATTTGTAAAGTGTTTTAATTCTAATAGTGCCTAGATTTTTGTGTATGTGTAATTAAAAGATGATTGTACGAGTACAATGTTGCATCGGATCGAAATTCAAATGGTTATATTTAGTGCACATGTACGCGAATATGAACTATAGAATGTAAAGTGGGACGTGCTGCTAATGCTTATCACGCGACTCCACATGTATTCTTCTGCACCAGTGTGCAGCCACATTAAAGCGGCGACATGGTATGTCGATGCCGTGGGGAACGAAACGAAGTATTTAGCCATCAAATGCGTGGATTGCCTAATGTTCAAGTATTACAATTGCTGTAAAGAGAATGACCGCCTTTACTACGGACCGCATGTAGACACGAAGAAGTAAGAATAATTTGCTGTCTGTATCTCTCTTTCTCTTTTTCAATCTAACACGACTTAATAATTCAATTCAATTTTCTCGCAGAACCGACACCTACTGTCTGCCGATCGATTAAAAGGCCTTCCTCTACGAGATAAGAGCAAAATAAGTTTCATAAATAATTCATAATTGAGACAAATTTAATCTTCCTGTATCATTTTTGACCTTAAGCAATTACTATCATAAAAGATAATTTATAATGCAGCGCAATATGCAACCTAAATAAAACAAATTGATCTTTTAACGGTAATATAAATGTTTCAGTTCCCATGCAAATGTATAATCGAATAATAAAGCGTTATGTGAGTGAATAACAATATTATTGTGCAAGAGCACGTACGAATGATTATCGAATTTTACATGAAATGCGACGAGATTACATTTTCACTATTCGTTATATCATGTATGCTTATATGAAAAAAAATAAAGTTCTTAAAAAACATATTATATATGCTGTATGGAAATAACTAACCATATTATTTTTATTTGAAGTATATAGTCGTAGAATTATTGGCATATCGGCATAATTAACACGAATTATTGTATGTTATCAATTATCACACTAACTTTCTAATCAATCTTCACTCTAACATTAATAACTTGCCACGTGCAACGAATGGAAAAACTACACGATGTATCTGTAACTATATAGGGTTAATGAAAAAGGAGAAAACTTTACAAAGTATTGAATAATATAACACAAAAACTATAAAGAATTCCCCTTCAAGCCATATAATTTTGTGTGAAACGTTTTCCACGATAATACGTCATTTACAAGATATTCAAGATGAATAATTGAAATGGAATACCCTGAATATTTCGTTACATTCTCTTATCTCTCGAGAAGCGTGAGGAAAATGTGATATAAATATTCTATGATAGCGTACAATCGTATACAAACGTATACATTGTCTCGTGAATTTATACAATTAAAAGAAGTAACATCCAAAATTTGCACGATTTCAAACACACAGTAACACACGATTTGCAACTAATCTAATAAATTCTTTCGTATTTTATATTTGTACTTTTTGAAGATTCGTGGAATTTTCAACGGTAGACACATCGAGAAGTATTGCTTATTGACATTTAGCAGACATTTGATGTGCAAAAAGTCGAAGTTCAAGTACCATATAATAAATTATATAAGCACACAAAACGAATTTAATTTTTTATTAAAATACCTCCGACAATTATAAAAATAATTATGGATAATTTTAGGTAATTTTTTATATTGTATAATTTTATATTTTAGGTAATTTTTAATTATTGTAAATGTTATTATTAATATCTATATTATGTTAAAAAATGAATACAAAAAAATTCCATTGCGACTAAATTGCATGTAAATAAAAAAGTAATAAGAATAAATGAAAATACGAAGTAGAGAGCTGTATAAAATTTTCACACATTCCGGTTATTCATAGTGCAAATGTTGTCCTAAATAAATCTTAATTTTTTAAATAAATCTCTTGAGATATCGAGATATGAGTTACTGAATGTACTATCAACGTGTTATTGAAATTAAATTAAAGATTTTTGTATATGCGATTATCAGAGCACTGCTATACATTCTCAGTCCCTGGAAATCTTTTCAATCTACTCTTATATATAAACTTGCAATCGACTTGTAATTACGAAGTTTCTATACTCGAGTTGAATGAACGAATATTGAAATTTCAATAGATCGACATTGGGCTTTTTTCGAAAGGCCTGTATCGATAACCTTTCGTGGCGTAACATTCTTAGCGTATGTGAAGAAAGTTTTTTTTCATAGAGAAAAAAACATTGTGAGGTGAGATTGATGTATCGATCCTTGGGTACTCTCTTTCTTCGCGAGAAAAAAAAACTTGACATGACTTTGTGCTTATGTTTTCCTCTCCGTTAAAATTTTTAGAGATTATATTACTAATTCGGAGTCCGTGTTGAATGTTCAGAAATCGCTGTTCAAATAAAAAATTCGTTAGTTTTTTGATTAACCTTTGATTTTTTATTTACAAAAAAAAACGATTAAATTATAGGTCACCAAAATTAATAAAAAAATAACAGAGGATGAGCAAAAATTCTGACATAAAAAGCACATTGTATAAAAATCAATTTTGCAAAAAATTGTTATAAACAAATTTTTTTGCATAAATGGAAAACAACTTAAGAAAAAGTGATACATGTTTCTTTAGTCATAAATTATTAAAAGTGAAACAAATCACATAGAATCGATTGGCGTAATCCAGTTTTCCTCTACAGACTCTACAATCAACTTTTAATCATTTGTTTATCACAATTAGTTGCAAAATTAATTTTTGTAATGCGCTTTTTACGTACAAATTCTATTTCCAATTGTTATGTTTGTTTTAACTTTGCTAGTCTGGTCGTGGACCTTAAATTATCTTTACCCTTTGCCAAGTGTATAAATTCTTTGATTAATTAAGAATCAATATTTTAAAAATAAAAATTTGATTCAATATCATAACTTTGCACACTTTCTATTTTTATTAAAATATTTGCGTAATTAATTCATAAATCAAAATTTTGCAATGCATTTTGAAGTCGGTGAATCGCGGAATTGAATCAGTCGGACGTCAGCTCGAATGTTCATCAGCGCAATCAGCGGGATTGGTCCGCGCCTCGAATTACATATTAAGCAAACGGACAGTGTAAGCACGCTGACACCACCTCGGTCATCAAGTTGGATTTCGATCGAAGCGCGTAAGATGCCGAAGGAGATCTTGGGGATTGACCGAAAGCACGCACGCCGCGAAACCGGTTAACCACGGATAAGCCCGACGACGCATTGGGGCGCAATCTCTGGTCCATTAAATTTTCGTATTACCAGTTCGTGCTATACAGGACGCGCGTGCTTCGCGTCATCGAGGGTATAATTACACGGCCACGCAGAAGCCGAGAAATACGTCGAATGCCGCACCTACTCCCGTCTCCCGTTAAGTGTCTCTTTATCATGTCGCGCGATTCCGTCCCTCCTTCGACGACCATCGCGAAAGCCCTCTGGTACCTCTTTCTCTCCTTTTTCCGACCCTCTTTCTCTCTACCTCGCCACCACCTGATACATGTCGGTCGGCCGTGCAATACACAATGACGGAAAACTCGCGCGCGATGCGATGCGAACTTATAGTACGAACTTGGCAACAGCGACCACGAGAGAAAATCAATAGGGCCTTTTAACCCTCTCCTCTGTGAGATGGAAAAAATGCCGCCTACGAGTGCCCGAATCGAGTTTCGTCGTTTATTGTTTATCGGTTAATTGTTAGGATTCTTTTTTTAATTAAAGGGACGCGCTACGCCCGCCTGTGAAAGAGAATAGCACTAGTAATCGCGTATATAAACGAAGCTTATTGATTTACGTCCACTGTTTCAATATACGTGTCAAGCGTGAAAGCATAATAGAATCCGTTTACAACAAACGATGTAATGAAGTTCTCACTATTGGTTAATTGAAATGATACTTTCGAAAATGTGAGATCCATATTTCCGTGTTAGCTGCCTTTAGAAAGACGAGTCAGAATTATATTGTAACTTTGCTAATTCTTATTTGCTTAATAAAGCACGATGATACAGTTTGAGAGAAAAAGAAAGAGAGCTCCAAATCTTATTATAATTGTTTAATTATGAACGCGGAATAATCCACAACAATGTTATCTGGGACAGATTAAGAGCGTGACGAGCACGTAATAATTTAAGATAAAATCAACTCTGCACGCCGTATTTAACTACCATTAAATACCAGAGTTTACATTTATACACGCGTATACTCAGAGAAGCGCCCATTCTCCGCTCGTTGGTAATAGCAATCAAGCGTGTCACATGTTTTCCGCGTTAACAGCGAGAAAGTGTCAATAAAAGCGTAATTTAAGCGAGATGCAAGGTTAACGCTCTGCTAACTTGATAGGCAGGGCCGCTATGCTAATCGATGTGAGAAAACCGTGGCGAGGAAACGAGGGTGTGGCGTTAATTGAACGTTATCGCTGATTAATCGATGACATTCAGGAGTATGCACGATAGAATTACGATACACGTATAGCAGGGAGCAGGAATTACACATATGGTTATTTCCATTAGCGTTAAAAATATAATTCTAAACTGTATAAATGAGAAAAAATTATTAATATAATATTTTATTTATAAAATATCATTATACAAACGATGTTTTTTTTTTATATTAATTTTGACATAAAAAATATGTATTTCTGTACTATGGTTGCAGGAATAAGTACAGATTTAATAATCGTATAATGATGCATCCAAGTCTGCGAGTTTATCTGCCAAGAAACGCTTTTGCATGCAGAGGTCTTTCGACCAAAAGTACATGCTTATCCTCTCGAAAAATATTTATGCAATTTATGAAGAGAAGTATCGTATCTGATTTTAATATATGTATAATAGTAACATTTTGCAGAATTTATTCTGTGTCGAATATCATGGCACTTACATTATTATTATTAGATTGTAAACTGTTTCTTTTATATCGATGAAAAAGTTTTTATCTCATTTCCGCGGCAAACGCAAAAGCTGCCAGTAACGATTCCCAGAATGTTTATGGCATCTACTAATTTAGATTGAATTGTCGAGACGCAATTATAAGACCTCGCTTGGCGAGCGATTCAAAATGAGTTTCTCTCTTCGTGTAAAACTGTCGTGAAATTTCAGATTACTCTCGTGCAAGACACTTTCATTAACGCCGCTATGATTGCTCATAATTACAGTTTACGTCATGTACTTGACGTAACCTGTACTTGACTTGAGTTTTTCTTATGTAAGTTATTGATTTATCAAATCTTATACACAGACCTCTGACTAAACGTTTATAAACTGTGCATGAAAAAATAAAGTCTTTCGTAAGAGAAAAATCTTTCATGTTACTTCATAAAATAATTTTTATATAGGATTTTTACATAGGACGTATATTAAAAAAGATAATAGATAATAAAATGAAAAAATAAAATTAAAAAACATAATAAAACGTAGAATTATGAAAGCATTATAAACCGCTAATAAAAAAAAAGGCTTTTTCAAGAATAAATTTTCACAATCCAATAGACTTGATTGCGATTAATATAAAATAAATTCTATTTAAATGCTTAATTAAAATTTTATTTTTTAACGTTTTATTACCAAGGTATTTAATATTCCATATTAGAAAATTGTGAAAATAATACTCAATGGAATATTCGTTCAAAAAAATCTCTTTCAAATTAATAAAGCGCAATTCATGAAGCATCTGCACGAAAAAATCTATCCTGAAGAGAGATCAATAAAAAAATAAATTTAGATATAAAAATAAAAAGGTTCCTACGGTAGGGTGTAAGCTCCCATAGGAAGAATTCGTTTTATGACATCGTACTTAATAACGACAGCGCGTTCAATCTGTCCCCGTGCAATTCGTCTGAAGAAGTGACGTTTCACGGTCGGTTTGTCAGCGATGTTCTCGAAGAATCCACTCACGAAAATCAACCTGCGCGATCGCCCCTGTCCGTTCACGGGGATATAAAGCAGAACATTGTTTTACCAGCAAATCGCGAAACGGTTTTCTCTCCACTTGTGCGTGATCCACGGCTTTGTGAGCCCTTCGGGGACTTAAGAGAGCGCCGCTTCTTTCCGACATTTTTACGACCGGTCCGGCCTGACAAACACAACCCATTGCGAGACATAATCCTACTGTGTAATCCGGACTCATACAACATCTTTCTTTATTTCTTAGCTTCAGTGACTACCTTTCTTTTATGATCTGCACGATCATTGAATAAAATATTACGTAGTTGACAAGATGTTGAAAAATTTGTCTCTTTACTTGTTTCCTAAATTACAAATGCTTCACGAATATTCGTAAAATGATAAAACTTTACACGTCTCAACAAATCTTGTAAAGCAAATGCAATAAGACTTTTCTACTATGTTTCGGCATGATGAGTTAAGCTAAATAAAAGAAGATATTTTATGGACGCTCGCCAAAGAGATATAATTCATGTAATATATAGAATATATATATTACATAATTATATATATTAAATTATATATATATAAGTATTTTAATAACTTTCTTATATTTTTCTAATAATTTATTTTCTTTTATTTACAGATTCAGTTTTCTGCACGCGAAATATTCTGCATTCAAAGGTAAGTTTCAAGACATCTAAGAAAATGAAATATCCGATCTTTAAAATTCAAATTACTGTGTCAATATTTATAAACCCATTTTTATTAATTAAATTTTATCAAGAAAATTTGAATTTAATAATTGCGTTTAACATATAATTAATGATATAGACAAATAAATTACTATTATTTTGAGTTCGCATGAATTAATAACTCGAGAACTAATAATGCACTTTAAGAGTCAACAAAGTTGCAATTAATTCTTTTTAAAATTAATATTTTTCAATTCTTAGAAAAACGTTCCATATTATTCGCAATCTGTCTTATTTCTAGCTCGTATTTACACTTTTTTTACACAACTGTCAAAACATTTTATTCGCGTTTTATTTTCGTTTATCGAATATTCGCAACGGCAATTACGCTATTATCTCGTATGCAATTGAGCAATAAAACTTGTTGATCGCTTTTGCAACCGACTAAAGAAATCCTCGGTATATTTTTACATATCTGAAACACAGATTATAAAGCAGTGTCTTTGGGATTAAATCCCCAATGTACGCGCCCACGTGCAACGAAATTGGCATCGGTTGATTCGCGCGCGAATTTCTTGATTTCGATTGGATTGGAAAAATTCTACATGCGGTGCTCGCGACGATCATGCATCGTTGATTACGAACCGAGATGCGACAGGTCGTAAGGGATGCGCATAAGGTATGCACATTAGGATATGCAGGGAAGCTGTTGAGGGCGTTTCAAGATTTCAATTTAGAAAATTGAAATTGCGAATGTGTCGTTTTCATCAGGCTTGATTTCGTGCCGGCTTGATTCAGGATAGACGTCGTTTTAGTGTATTTCGTAGTTTTAATTTTAATTTTAATTTTAGACTAGGGCCGTAATGTTCAACGTGTCAAATGAGTTGTATCAACATATCCTATTTGTTCACAAAGAAATCAATTTTATTGTAATATATAAAAATTTAGCTGTATAGCAGATCAGAAATTTATAAGAATAATTTTATATTGGACCACCAAAATAATCATGTCGAACGCTCAAGCATGATAATATTGCTGCAAAAAGTTTTGACATTCTAATAATCAGCTTAGATACGTAATTTTTTAATAGTCTAACATAATTATTTTCAGATCTATATTTTAGCAAAAATTGCAAATTGTTTCTTTCTGTGTTAAAAACTTGTTCATAACTATCATTTTTGAAAGAGATAGAACAATTATGATGCAAGCATGATAATATTGCTGCAAAAAGTTTTGACATTCTAGTAATCAGCTTAAACATACGTAATTTTTTAGTCCAACATAATTATTTTTAAATCTATATTTCAGCAAAATTTGCAAATTGTTCTTTCTGTGTTAAAAACCTGTTCATAACTATCATTTTTGAAAGAGCAATTATAATAAACGACAAACTTTTGAAAGAACTTTTTACTAAAATATGTTTCATTTGGTCTGTGAGCGTATATCTCGGCAATAGCAATTTCAGTTAGCCATACGACATGAAAAGATTGAGAGGCATAGCTCCGCGTCCATTATTAACGGAATCTACTATGTTTACCAACGATTGTGCAACTGCTTCTAAACCGAACCGTTCGTTCGCATTGCGAATATGAATGCCGCTACCGGTCTGTCCGTTTCATACTTGTCCAACTCTCCTTCCCACGGCGGCTTGCTCGTCCGATAAGCATTCCGACGTGGCTTTAAAATTAATGGCTTTCAACCACGAAGGTTGACGGCGCCCGCTATTGACATCGCGGCGTTCGTAAACGAACAGGAAGTTGTGCGACTCGCGTGCGCGCGAAAATAATTAAACTCGAGAACGAGTTGCACGTGCGGTCGATCAATATCTTTCGTCAAAGCCTGCATTTTTAGGCTTGTCGGGGCGTTTTCCGGCTATAAAATAGTTTTCAGTAACCGTGATGATTCCCGTCGTTTTATAATCGGCGACATAAAAAGATAGTATTAGCATTGCTCTCTCTCTCTTTTTTTTCTGATATGGTCTTTCTGTACCGAAAGCAAAACGTGCAGCATTTTTCAAAGGAATCCTGCAATATATTTCAAGATTACTGTATATGTCCGAGATTTATTGGATATTCCTTTAATCACCGAAAAGAAACCAAAAAGTTTCAATGCCGAGGTAGCAATACTTCTGAATTATTTTATGCGCTTAATATTTATAACGCTGGCAAATTAAATATCAAGCAAATAAATATCAGATAGATTTCCTCTATACATCCATCATACCAAAATATTTACTTTCTTTATCGAAATATATCTAAATTGTTTCCTTGATCGTGAGAAACAACTACGATAACTTGAATAAACGAGGCGTTGTCTTCTCAGTGGAACGCGAGCTATCGATATTCGCGAGGTCTGTGACTAATGGCCCGAACCACTTGTTGAAAGCGAATCCATCCGAAACGCTCGCATTTCGAGCAAGATCTTTGACTCACATTCATGCTTTTCGAACGCGCTAGTTTGACCCTATCTTGACTTCGTCTCGGGTGTGGAAACAATTTGGCTTTGAATGTACTGTGAAATTAGTAATAAGAATTTATAGCACTTCACATTCCTTTAAACACGCATTACTTATTATATTGTTAGCATTCAAGCGATTATGATCATTGTGATTTATATTAATTTATAAATCCTTGTAAAAAAAAATCTATTTCATAAATATTGTCTTTGCAACTAATACATGCTCGTAAAATCATCAAAGTAATTTTTAGTAATACAGATTGACATTTATCTGTGATTGTGAAAATATTATGAATTAACGAGAAGCGCAGCTCTTTTTAGAAATAGATTGTTACAGTTTTATTTAAAATTTTGCCAACTTGTTTGCTCTAGCTAATTTAAAAATGAGAATTCTCTTTTACCCAAAGAATCGTACGTCGAACGCTTACGAACCTTGTCGATGCATGAACAAATATTTCGCTTTAATCGAGGCAAGCGTACTTTTGGAGAAAAGCAACGAGAATCATGAAAATAACATTTTTACGATTGGTCGTATGTGGAAGCAAATTGAAGTGCCAGAAGCGACGAACTGCGAGCTGCCGTGTCGATTATTTACAAATGGTGATCGAAAAACGATTCGCCGTTGGTTCATGCGCACATGGCAGTTTTGTATTCAATGCAATTTACATAATCATATTTCCACTGAAGCTCACAACGAATCTTACGTTGCAGCTTCGAAGTCGGCAAATGCAAAGACATATTGCTAGATTAGACATATAAATTTGCTTCATTTTACTTCGAATAGAAGAGTTAGTTAAGACCCAAAATTATCGATAATAGAAAACATTTCGAATACTTCGTTTCAATAATAATATAAAGTAAAGAAGGAGTAAAAAAACGAAGTAACAAAAAATTTAATGTTCAAATCTCTATAAAAATCTAGGCCGCGGATTGAAACAAGAAAAAAAAAGCTTTCTCCAGAGAAATTTATCGCGCAAGGAGAACTCTCTTTCTCTCTCCCTTCTGGAAATAAAATTTTCTATCCGAGGTGAAATGCACCGCGCTCTTGTCGCCATACATACGACCTTTTATGTAGTAATAAATAATAAGGCAACTGTCGCGCGTGTTTCTTCTCCCCGGGCCGCGACGAGATAAAGCGGCCTGATATCCCAACTGCCGTGCACCAGAATAGACGACGGATATGCCGACGACAACTTCGTGGTATATTTTATAGGGACTGTTACTATATCTCGCCCACACACCACTCGTCGCGTGTCGCGTTTATTCCATCCGTGTTGTTCTAAACACGGCGTTTTCAGCTACAGAAATATGTTCCCCGTAATAAAATATCGCCGTACATTTCCGCTGTCGCTTACACCACGCAGTATCGTGATTGCGTAACTCTACGAGATCCAACAGGGGCTCGTTAGTTACGGAGTTCATTAATTTTTAAAATTTTTTCTTTGCATTTCCTTCCAATTTCATTTTCCTTTTTGCTTTTCTCTTTTTTTTTCCCCCTCATTTTTTTACTCATTTTCAGTTAGAGTCGAGCGCTGTAAAATAGCTAAACGTTCAACCCTGTAAATTGCGTTTCTACAGAAAATACGTCTTGAGCGCGCTTCTAACAATCGTCCGACCACGCGAAAAATAGTTATCGAGCGTTTAAGAAGTCTTCAGGCATGGTCGAGATCCACTCGACCCTTTGCCCGAGGGCTTTGCCTAACACTTGTTTTTAAGAACTCAAGTACCGACCAGCTGCTAAACTTTCCCAAGAGGCGAGCATAATCGAAATATAAGCGCTCGACCGCTAATAAAAAAATGTAAGATAGACGAAAATCTGGTTTTTTATATACCCGTTATATGCGCGTATTGATTATTGCATTACTCAATTACTTTGATTACGCATTACTCGATTATTCAAATGGGTCCATAATGAATAAATAAAGATGACATTAATTCAAATTAATGTCACACCTAAGTAAATTAATTATAGCAATAATTAATAATTATTGTTATAGTATTCTACCTTAATTCATATTAGAAAAACGTTCGAATTCGAACCTTCTTTTACACGTGATATCGAGTCACTTTTTATCGTCTAATCAATATCGCTCGAAAGATGCTTCTAAAGTTTCTGAAGTTCATCTTCAATGTTTTTCAATGCGTTACCGTGCGATTATTCGCTTCCTCGATTGAAGCTTTGAAAAGGTCGACGTGCGAAATCGGCCGTCGAACACCGAAGTTTCGTCGTCATGCATCGAAAGGAAGAATTGCGGGGAGGCCGCGTCGAGGATCCCTGACCCGGTTTCGCCACGTCCGTATCTTTGAATCGGCGCTGGAGGGCTATCTCCGAGGCAAGATCCACCATCACGTGTTAGAGAGCGTTAGGCCTCGGTCGAACTCGCAAACAAGCTCGTAACTGCTTGTAGCAAATCTGCACCACCCTGTTCGCAATTTCGTGCTAAGAATTCTCGCGCTGCTGCCCTAAGAGTTGCCTCTTGACTTTCAAGATTAAGTCAAATATATTTCAAGAACGTAATAAAACCGAGAGACGAGCCATTATTTCGCAAGCACGACATAGAATCGGCTGTCTCTTCAATGAATACAAGAAATTGGCATTTCAGAATATCAATTGCATTCTATAATCGATCAATGAGACATTAAAGTCATGAGAGAGACTCAAATTTAGTGAGAATAACAAATTTCGAATAATACTAATTTAAATAATTTAAATTTCGACTACTAAATAATTTTAACTTTATTATAGCTTTATATATTGGATAATAATTTTTTTTATGTTCTTTTCGAAGTTAATCTTAGGGCAAGATTTCGAATAGTTATCGAACTTCATATGAAATGCAACGATTGCAGTCGAGTTGATATATTTTACTTGGATAGAGTTTTCAAAACACGTACATTATACTTAAAAAACAAACAATCTTGTTTAACTACTAATTAAATAATTAATACGAGCGACAATTAATAAAATATATACGAAGCAATTATAAAAGTCAAATTGAAATTAAATTGATTAAGTGTCATAAAAGTTAAAATTCGTGATAATAAGAGGAGGTGTAATATTCTAACCAACTCCAACGAGCGATAGAATCAATAAAAGTCAATAAGAATCCCCGCGCGAGTTCGTAATTATCTTTACTTCATCAGCATTTCAGATATATATTTATTTATTTGATATTAATATTTCAACATTTCGTGGAA
Source organism: Solenopsis fugax (assembly GCA_003595255.1). Lineage (NCBI taxonomy): Eukaryota > Metazoa > Arthropoda > Insecta > Hymenoptera > Formicidae > Solenopsis > Solenopsis fugax. Next base: position 5,255 of record QKQZ01030718.1, on the reverse strand, counting down.
AACAATTGCATAGAAACAATTGCATATAAATATATTTATTATTTATTATTAATCAGTTGTAATAATGATATCGCATTAAGCTATTAAATTATCATCCTATCATCTACACAATTTTATTTTTCACATGTGATCGACTGGCGCGAATACTAAGGATATTACCAATATTGGATATTACTATTTAATTTTGCGCATTACGTTTAATAGAGCTCTTGATTATTACTTTGTGTTTACGTATTGAACGAACGATGCTGCACTACAACTTTTTCAATATCTCAGCTTCTTTATGATGCTTAATGAAAAATGTTCTATTACCATATATGTCACTTAATTTATGACTTGTTTTTAACAACATATTTTAATAATTAATTGAGGTGGAAAATCAATGATATAAATTAAATGACAAAATTAATAAGTATAGTTAAATGTGTTATAAAAGATTCAAGTAACAGCATATAATTATAAATATTAACCGCAAAAGTTCGTTATTTTGTTAATCTATGATATTTATAATTTCGAAAAATAGTTTAGCTTAGTATAGCTTAGCTTTCTTTTATTTTTTTTTCGCGATGTACCGATACTAAAAAAAAAATTATCAAATATTCTTTTCACTGTAAATGAAATTAAACTGGTAGACAATACATTATAACCAAAGGTTTTAATTCTACGAGTTTTGTATTTGTGCACTCTTTCATGCAAAACGAGTTGACGTATTGTTATATATATTCCAAAGTTAATCATTTACATTAATCTCCAAGCCCATTCATCTCAAAGCAACAGATCTATGAGATGTTTACAATATTCACAAATCCATTACCTTAGATTAAATTAAAAGATAATTTAATATTCACTAATACGATGCAGCAGTTCTGTTTTGTCATTACTCGATGTGTGTTAAGCCATCTCCTCCTCTTAGGTCTTCTATTGCAATCACACAAGGCAACATTCACGAAAAGGAAATTTAGTACAACACTCACATGCGTATTAATCTCTCACATTACCGGTCTGAAATATTTAATATTTCATAATATAATTTCGCGAAAATATTCTATGCCTCGTGTTTCAAATTATTTTCGATGAATGAGTTATTATCGTACATTAAATGTCTCATTTGTATAAATTACACATAATTGTTTAAAGAAGAAGATTTACTTATATATTGATCAAACACGTATTTACATTTTAAATTAATTATGCACGATATTTCCGATGTTAATGATGCAATTTCACGAAATACATTTTACGAATCAATAATTACTGTCAAAAAACGATCCATGTATCATACAAAGATAATGAAATAGTAATTTAATAACGATAATAATGTCCATTCGTTATTGCTTCGAATTTTAAGTCGAATAAAATACAGAGAATATTTCAGTAGTACTTGTTATTTCGATACACTTATAAATCGTAAATCGTAAAAATTAATTAATCGCACGATACGGTAATTACTAATTATTAATTAGAGAATAATCATATTTCGAACGGTGATAATGTTACGACACGCGAAACGATTTCAACGCTGTGATTTTTCTGCTCGAGCATGATGGTACAACAAATCAATGAAAAAAAATGAACGTTAATTTTGCGTTACGTATCGATAGCACTGCGATTCGGTATGCACAGCAATGTCAATATTACCAGACGGTATAACGAAATATTTAAATTACTCTCTAAACTAAATACATGCCGAATATTCTATGTGTTCTAGCTTTATATTTCATGTTAATATCGATGGCTATTCTGGCACATACGATTCTTCGGTTGGATTAGTTAGCATCGCCTAAGGTAACGTTTAATTTCATTTGAGTGCGTTTGGAAATCTATATGCACTTAATTATGTCTAAATTGTAAACGTAACTGCAATTGTACTTGTAATTAATTATGGAGAACTGCGTAATGAGAAATAATGAACAGCACATAATTTGAAAGGCTCTATCCGCGACTTCATTCAAATAATTTTCAAATTCGATCATTAGGAAAATAATTAGGTAATAAATAATAATAAATTAATTATTAGTTAATTAATATTATTAATTAACATTGTTAAAAGTTAAAAAAAAGAGTATGAATTTTTATATACAGAAGATATTGAGATTATCACAAGATATTGAATTATAAAAACAAGATAAAAAGAACGAATAAATAGAGATGAGGAGTATTTCTTGATCAATTTTTCGATGAATAAATTTTACTTTAACTCCAATGTTTGAAAAAAGCAACTTCGTAATATTTAATATTAAAAGTATTGGTATATAAAACCTGAGCTAAAACTCTATAAGAAGAAGTGCATTTGACTTTAAATGAATGATAAGATTTTTTGTTACTTAACTGTTCTCCAGTAAAATAGTTCGTGGAGCCATTCATTTACTATCAGCTGGTCAATGAAAGACTCGAAAATTAATGGTCCTGACGTTTCAGTTAAAAGATAAATAGATAAATGGATCGTGAGAGAGAAAGAAAAGAGAAAGAAAGAGAGAGGAAGAAAAAAAAGCTAAATATAAAAGTCTATTATTAAAATTAAAAAATCGATGATATTAACACGAGATAGCTTGTATTTTATACTTAGAGTTTCAATTCTATCATGATATAATATATGATCGTGAAAATACCGTGGAAAATTGATTAAGAACCCTCGTTTGTCATTTTAAGTGCTTAGCATAAACGAAATATAAACGAGCAGATATAAACGAAACATTAACTGTACGGGAAAATCTGCGAGAGATACGAGACAATGTGACAAAGCGAGCTCGTTTAAAGAAGCCTCACGAAGATGAAACAATGGAAGAGGAAGTTGGATGTATTTTTATCGTCGGATTTTTAATTTGTTTGATGCGTATTAGCTAACGTATCTTAAAAATTTTGTAACATTCTCTATCAACTACTTTAAAAAAAAAAAAGATTTTTAAAAATAATCCTAAATGCATTTATTGTTTACAAAGACCGTAAATACATGTTAGAAGAAAAATTAGAAGTCTAATTCAGAAACAAGCGTTTTAATTTGAACATTTAAAAGAACATTTGTTCAAAATTGTGTATAAATTCAATTAAATCAGCTAATAAGCATAAGGAATCAAGTTGTATTTAATACGTTTTAATTATGCACAACTCTTAAATGCAATCGTAAATCTATCATTCTCGAACATTTACAATTATTTTCATTTAATGGATCAGCTTTGCAAGTTGTCTTACAGTTGAAAAAAAAATCCGTTAGGCCGCTGTAACCGCGCCGTTTTCACGCTATTGAAACCGGGAAAGAATCTTGTAAACTATAACGATCCCTCGAACAGCTCCAATCTCGCCCGGTGTAATATTACGTTTAACGCGTATCTCCCGGATTAACACGGCAAGAAACTTGAAACGGGCACCTTCGAGCCTTTGTCTCTCTCGTGAAGAGATTCGTGAAACGTAATAAACTCACAACGTATCCACCGGCAACGGAATTGCGCGTTTTCAGAAGCAGGCAAGGTAAGCAGAAAAGGGAGAGAATCGAGCCTCCCTTTCTTCTTAAAGCGGATCTGTCTTTCGCGTGCCGAGCAAGGGGTACAGCGGATGGTGATATCATTTAGCGCATCATTCCGCTAACCATCACACTCACTAACGAGACGAGAGAGGGACGTTTAGAGTAAGCCGTTGAATCTCGCGAATTTTGTGTTGAATGCCGCGCGAAAGTCAGCAAATATCTCTGACACGTAATAACGATACAGAAATTTACGGAGAATTGTTTAGAAAGCTGACTTTTCAAAATGCACTGTACTAGTTACCTTGTATCTTTAGTTTTAAGAATTATAGTCTCATATTTTATACTTTGAATTTGACACTTTGATTTTATGCTTTGATTCTCTAAATGTCACGCACTTTGAACATTTTTTCTTGACGGAAACTCGCCGGCAGGCAGATTTCCTTTAACCAACATATTCTTCTAACTTGACGTGAATCACGCATCAGTGAACCCCCAGCTGATGCAAGCTCAAAAGGAGAGCAGTGAGAAAAAAAGGTAATGGTTTCGTAACAATGGCTGTGCACGCGCGGGTACTTGGTACCAGCCGTAATTTCCGTTGCAGCATCGAAGAAGCGAAAGGAAACGAGAAAATCATCAGAAAGAGAGAGAGACAGAACGCCAAGTTCCTCTATGAAAATGTAAAAGACACTCGTGCACATTTCGCCGCGTGCGCATGTTGACTTTTCTCTTTTTCTCTTTTTTCTTTCGTTCTCTCTCTCTCTCTGTCTCTCCTTATCGCTCCGCTATTCTCTAGCATTTAACAGCATTCGCTGCTGGGAACGACTATCGAGGCTTCTGTGCGCGCACGTGACGAAAAGCCGAAGCGGCGCGGCGTGTTCTAGGCGTGCTGCGAGCGGGGCGATAGTGTAATCTCGCTTGATCCAGGTTACCTTAGCGACGCGACAAAGCATGTGTGTACGCGGCGTATTAAACAAAGGAGAAAACGAAATTGCACCGGGAATTGCATCGCGTCAGTCAGTCCGTGGCCCGTGCCCGAACGAGCGCGCGCGCGAGCGTCGTCAATCAGAGAGATATATCCAGGAAAACGCGAAAATCGCTCTGATTTTACTCTCCCGTCGCGTTCCCAAATCGGAATGCAATCGCAAAGTATTGTCAGATTGATTCACAAATATTGGCACGTATTTTCGAGAGCATTTTAAAGCAGGATACGCAAAGTACGGCTATCCTTTTCTTCGCCATCGCTGCACCTATGTATCTTCATCAATTATCTTTGATGAAGATACATGAGTTTATTGATTCTGATACGCCATTAATGTCGAGTACTCCTGATGATATACGCAATAAATATGCATGAAGTTATGGATTGGTATGATACGCTCCATTAAAGTATCGCTACAGGTGCGCCTGTTCCCTTCAGAAATTTCGCCGCGCGCGCTCGTTACTGCAGCTGAATTTATTCGATTAACAAAGCGGAGAGTTCAACGAATATAACACAATGCGTTGCGTAATAATCAAGCGTGATAAGATAAATCCGAGAATAAACCAGCATTCATATCTAGCTGTTATTAGTTCGCCTATTCTCTCGAGTGAAGAGCAAATGTTTTGATATTTGCGCATTCCGGTTGATTTGTAATTGAATCGTGCGTAAAAAGCCATTCGAGAAAAAGAAATCTTGGAAAAACATTTTTTATATATAATTATATACAGGGTGTCCCAAAAAGCTCGGATTCCCTCAAAATAAATTCATTACCATGTTCATATGATAAGAACTTTTATGGTAATATATCGATAATAT
>QKQZ01030716.1:0-75869 GCA_003595255.1 Solenopsis fugax | reverse complement strand
GCCTGCGAGACTGATAATGCGGAAAAACGCGAGCCGAGGAACGAGAGGAGGTGCTGCAGGGAGAAAAACGCCTGACACGCCGCGAATTTTACGGAACTTACCGCGGACTAATTAACGTTTGATTACTCGGCGGAAAGAATGATTATATGCATCGTGTGGACCATTAAGTTCCCATTACATCACTTCATCTTAACGCTCAAGCTTACATTCGCGGTTACGGCGAGGCTCGTAATTACTCCAGCATTTTTTTTTGTTTTTCTTATCAGACTTTGCTCCTTTGCCCTCGTGCGAGATTTAAACGAAAGAAAACTTGTCGTGTATCGCTCCGATAAAGGGGAAGAAGGCTCTCACAATAGAATATAATTTATTGACGCAAAAGCGAAACTACTTATTCGTAGACGCTCTCTTCTCGATAGTATTTTACGTTTCTTTTATCTCGTGCGTTCGATAATTCAGGATATGCCTCTTTCATTTTTAAGCTACATTGCGGCGGCTTTCCCATAAACTTTACATAGAGATGCGCGACCCTAACTCGAGTGTATATTTGAATTGCACGTTGCATACGAATCGCTTCGATAACACATGTAACGCTGCGGTTTGGCCCGTATCTCCTCGATAAATTATACTCTGCCGCGTAAGCTTTGTTCCATTTACGCGCGTGTAAGCGGAAGACGTTAAATTATGTATAATAGTTCGAATCAGAGTCTTACCTACAACATAATTATTTCACCGAGCACAAAATCTCCTTATCTATTCTTGCATCCCTCTTCGCACTGAAAAAGTATGATAATAGCTACTAAATGTTGAGTAAATATTTGGTTAATATAACAAAAAATACTTGTATTTTCCTAAATATAGTAAGTATAATCAAATTTATTAATCCATAGAAAAAATAATTTTACTGTAGTATCTAAAAATTTAGCTAGATACAGATCAGAAATTAATTTTATGTTGGACTATTAAAATTAATATGAAAAACCTTCAAGCATGATGGTACCGTTGCAAAAAGTTTTGACATTCCAACAACTAGCTTAAACGTTTAATATAAAATTTTTAATGGTTTAACATAATTATTTTCAGGTCTGTATTCCAGCAAAAATTGTTCTTTCCATGTACTTATTATATCATCATTTAGGAACATAAAATTATTTTTGATTATATTAACCAAAAATATTTAATTGACGTTATTTCACTCAACATTTGGTGAATATTATCAATTTTTTTTCAATGTGCAATGAAGGATAGAAAGTTTTCTTTTTATCTCACTCTTTATTAAAGATGGTGAAGAATAGTCTTTTTTCCTGGCGCTCCTTAAGCTCTTCAATTAAACCGCTTCTTTGTGCTTCGTTTCATAAGTTCTCCGAGAACAAGCTTTTCTTGACGGTCGTTTGAAAGAGAGGAAGTGCAAGACGTCTGTGTCAACGTCATTTCCTCTCCCCCTCCCCTCATATCGTTTCTATATTATCTTCATGTGTCCTTTACATAGTATTTCCTCACGGCTGTTTATGTCGCTTCCGCGTAACTTGCACTTGCACTACTGCTTGGGTAGAATCTTGTCATGCCGGAAACGTGTAAAGTCGCAAGTAAATTCAGAGCTCGTCTTTCACACATTTCCTCATATGCATTACATAAATCCGTAATATTTCATATAAATGAAGATTGATCTAAATTACAAATTTTTCTCTCACATAATGTGAAGTTACTTCTCATATCACTTACTTGAATATTATCGAAGTGCAATCTTGTTCAGTTATTGAAACGCGTTACGAGTAAATGCAATCAGCTATTTTTTATACGATCCCCGTAGGTGTTACATAAATCTACAATTATATCGCACTTATATATATATACAAGAAAAATAATTGGTCGTCTAGAAGGCAACTGACAATTTGAAGAAATCGTTTATACGACTGATACTTGAATATTTGCTATCTCTAGAAACGCAGAAAATTATGAATAAATTTAGAGTGTGTCTATTTTGCATGGAACTCTTGCACGAAACACTATTCGCCAGCATCCCCTTAAAGACGCATCATAATTCAAATGTGTATGTTTTGTCATTCGCACACTTTTACGATAAATTTTTTTACAATTATATCATCTAGATTTCGAGTAAAAATTCTTATACGAGATAATAGAAAAAAAAAGAAAAAAAGGGAAAAGCTACACCGAGGACTTCGCAATGGCCAACGGAAGGTCTTATTGCACTTCGCGGTCGCCCGGCCGACAATCGACGAAGTAGTTCGAGTCTGTACTGCGTCAGACCGTATCTGAAGACGATACGGTGGATCGGGCCGGCAAGCTAGAATTCGCATCGTCCGACAAAGGAGCACCGAACATCAAAGGCGCCGCGTAGTACGGGAGAAGAGGATACTGGGTGGTCGGGAAATACGTCGGTGGAAACAGTCCCTGCCTTTGCGCGATCTTCAGTCTGGACGTGAGCTGCTTCTTCCACTTCGTGCGACGATTCTGGAACCACGTCTTGATCTGCACCTCGGTGAGATTCAAACACTTGGACAGCTCCATCCGCTTGCTCACGCTGAGATACTTGTCGATCTACGAGAGTCAAAGAAGATGCATGGGAAAAGATTAACGTCGCACGGGTGAATTGGTTGCACGAACAATTGGAAAACCATGAATCGTACCTTAAACTCTGCCTCAAGTCTTTCTAGCTGTTTTGCACTGTAAGCTTGACGCGGTTTTCGATCGATACCCGGTTTCCTCGACCTCCTGCCACTCGGTTTAGGTGCTGCAAAAATAATCAATCTTCACCTCTCATCGCAGTAACAATTAGTGAATGTCGCGTGATCGCTAATGTCAACTATATGGTCGTTGCTAATTACGTGAGAGCCCCTTGAGTCCTCTGACAGTTTCTGACACTGGCATTTTCGAAGATTTATCGTCGCGATAATTAAAATTTAATATTCTAATCGCGCGTCTTAATTACACGACTAACTTCGCCAGCTCGGGCTCAATTATCACCTTACGATTTCGAGGCACCACCCGTCGAGTCCCGTCTAGGATCACCGAACGTCTCTGAGACGTGTAGGATTGTTTGCGGAATGTGTGACATCCTACAGTCAACACCATCGAGGCGAAGCGGTAACGAGCTGTGCAAACAGTTTATGACGGAGAACGTTTGGATGCGATTATCATCGTAGTGCAAAGAAGTACTACACATTTCCTTTGAAAAGCAGATATGAGATATTATAACGTAATTAGATACGCTAAAATAATAGGACGATTGTTAACCGCATTGGCAAATATCCGCGAGTAATTCGTGCTAGAATACTAAAACGCGATGCAACATTTTAGAGAAACAACAATAACATATATTCTACTACTCTATATTGAACTATTATTGATAATATGAACAGATTCTTTCTCTTACTTTATTTTTAAATTTAAAATTATATCACAAAAATATTATTTAATCTTTCAAAATATTGTGAGAATATTTATCTTAAAGAAAAGTCCAAGTAATTATTTTCACTATTATTTATTTTGAAATAATTTTCATGCTTAAATCATGCAATTTTATCATTTTTATTTTCGAGACAATTTATATATGCACAGATATACATATAAAAAAATACATAATTAATTTAGAAATGTTGCATTGTATAAGAATGTATTGTATTAAAATTGTTCATAGATTATACATAAAGAAGCATTTTTTTTTACTTTTTTTAATTTGTTCAAAATCTGAAAATAGCACGGACGCGTGACGGGATATTCTCGAGATCGCGAGATGTTTTTACATAGAAATAGAGAGAAACTTTTTTGCTCTTTCCTCGTGTTTAATCACCAGTTAGCCGGGCGGCCCTTACACGACAAGTCAACAAATAGATGTCGCGTATTTATACAAGACCTTTACGTTTTTACAGGACCCTTCCAGCATGTCTACATCCACAAAGAACAGTTAGGTTTTTATTACGGAGAATAGTTTTTACCGGTTAGACTGTAACATCTTATACTCTATACAAAAAATTTATCCCACTATAATGTTACGTACATAAATTATGTCAATCTTCAGTGAAAAAGTTCGGATCTTCGGAGCACGTTTCAAAAATATCTCAATGTTTTTTAACCTCAAGTTGCGCTTCGGAGTTCTTTTTTCCAATTCAGACAAAGAATCTAACTACCTTTTACGTATCTAAAGTATACCGAATCATTTAATTCACAACGTTGCGTTAACTATTATACAAATTGAAAAATCTTGCAGCAGGTTTTAGAGCTTTTAAATGTTTTAATACACGTAATTCTTTGTGTTCAATAGAAAACCTGATAGAACGGTGTATACCGTGCAAATAATGTTCAAGAAGCGTTTCGTCTCTTTATAACAGCATAATATACCTATTTATCTAACACTTTTCTAACAGTAGAAGACACGTGTAGCATGACGCGGTTATTAAACACGTTGATGCGGTTATTAAATACTATAAATTCAGTTGAATTTAATTTTAAAATATTAAAAGTCGTTTACTGCGCGATGTGGATTAAAATACGTAGGCTAAAAGTTCGATTATAAATTTAATAAACACGATCGCAGACGAAATGATCGCGTTCTTAGAAATTGAAGGACTGTTGTGATGACCGGAAAAGAGAATACGCACGGTGACGAAGAAGAAGAACCGGCGGGACCAAGATTTACGAGTGTACAGAGACATTTAACACCTTCGTGGAAGATAGTTAGACCAACAGTGCTGATAAATGGGCTCCTAACAGTATGGCGGATAGTAGCCGGAAAGGGAGAAACAACGTGATGGCGGATTTTAATCTCATCTCAAAATTGCAAAACACTTGGGATTTCAACTATGAATTGCTATGTAACATAGCAGTTTCATGATTTAATAAAGCGATAACTCTTGAATATTTGTGCGCGTTATAATAAATCAATGCTCACAAGAGAGTGATAAGAATTGTAAGAAATTTTCAATGGAATGGCAAAATGCTGAAATTTTGCGTGGCTTTAAGTGCCAGAAAAAAATACAATAGCCCAAGATTTGATTAACGTGCGATTTTTACGCGGCTAAGTATTTAATATTTCGCCAGTAACACGCCAAAAACAGGGGGATGCAACAACTGGGCCACTGATGTGTGCCTCGCGTGTCGAAAAGCTGTTATCGCAGGCGCCTCGTATAATATCCAATATTCGTTGAAGCCGAGAAAGAGAGTGCCCATCTCACACCTCTCCCGGCATTGTGCGCGAAAATAGAATTACGGTGGTAAGTTATTACGAGTGGATAATAATTAGAGTCCTTTGTCGTCGCGATTCTCCGACAGAGCGTTAGTGCCCCAGACACGAAGAAAAAGATTTCTAGCACCGCCTAGATTTTCCTTGACCCATGTATGAATAGCGCACACATTGTACATTTAAGTAATTAACTAATAATATTTTCAAAAGTCGACCAATTCAAGACAGATTTGATGCAATAGATTTTATTTTCCAACATACTGAATTTTTTTAAAGATAAATTATATCGGATTTAAAGAGACTCTTTAAAAAAATTATGAAGAATATATCTGATATACTTTTTTGCTGACTGAAATAAGACTGATAAGACTGTAAAGATCTGAGCTTACCTTGTAAACCAAACAGCTGTCCAGGCTTTGTTTGAGCAAACCAGCTACTGTACAGTAATGAGGCTGATGCAAGTGATGTTGCAGAATATGCTGAGGGATCGGATAATGCACCTTCGGAGTACGGCAATCCCGCATGAGTATACAAGCTCCCTTCTATATCTATTCAATCGTATTATATCCTATTTATTAAATCGTAAAATTCTTTGTTGGGAATATTTAAAGTTTCCTTGTATAGCAATCAGATCGTAAAGTTCTTTATTGTCAATATTTTAAGGCAACGTCTACAATACAGTTGTTACAATGTTATGAAACTGCGACGAACCAACCAAAGAAGAAAATATAAGGTTTTTTTCCTTTTTGGTTGGTCCATCGCAGCGTCGAAATATCGTAATAACTGCATTGTAGACACTTTTTAAGGAAATATACAATATAATTTACATCTACGTAATTGTCTCTGTATACGTCTATGAATTCGCGGGAATATATTTCATTATATTTTTTTAACTCCCAATAAGCAGAAAATGTTTTTCAAATGTTCTTTAAATATTTAAAAACGTTAATAATGAATAATAATTATTTAAAAAACATTTAAAAAACATTGCTGATTGGACTGTAAAACTAGATAGAGAAACCATTGAAAAGAAAGAATTTCAACCGGTATGTGAGAACACGATATAAACAATCGAAATACCTAATATCGGTCATAGCTAAATTTTAACGCTAATATTTATTAATATAATATTATGATTTTATATACCTTTTTAAATTTATGAAACTGTGCGGCAAAATAATTTTTGTAGGCAGAACATTGAAGCATCGAATATTCTTTGTTGATATTCTAATTATTATTTTTTAATTCTTTTATTATGTTTTTATAAAAATAGAAAAATTTTTCTGAATAATAATTTAATTTTTTTAACGTATTTATGATGTTTTACATACCAGAGCGTGTGGCTGGTATCGCGGTCGGCTTGACGAAGTGTCCCTCTAGCCTGTCTTCCATGTCATCTTGTTCTTCCTCTTTATCGCCGGAATTGTTTATTCTCGACATTTCTCTTTTCTCATTTCTCCCGAGGATGCTGTCGATAGTGAAAGCACTGGACGCAGCGATCGGGGATGAATTTCTTCTCTCGGTCTGTTGTTTCTGAAATTCCCTGTAACCCTCGCAGCTGGAATCGGATGCATACTCGATAGACTCTCGATTGACGGTCGGTGACATGCAGCCTCTTTCGATGTTGTTTGAAAATGCTTCGTTCTCACACGGAAGCGATCGTGTTCGGCGAAGATCATAAACGACATCGTTCATTTTTTCGCGGTTTTGATAGAGTTCCATCTTGTGGAAAATCATCGATCCCGTCTACAATCGACGATCCCGATCTCATTCAGACGATGGCATACGTTCCAGTAATAATTTAAATTCGCGCACTTTACATTTGATGACGACTGTAGTATCCGGTGGTCTTTTCAAATTTCTTTCTTCTTTAAATTTCACAATTGTTAACGTAAATTATTTGGACCAAGATTCGGCATTACAATCTGCCGTATCATTATTTAGCACCACGTCTTGAGATCAAATGATTTTCTACTTTTTTAATCGGTAGAATATTTTATACAGCAACGAATATCTGCGAGTCAACTCTAAGTGGTTTAACACGCGTTTCTTCTTTGATCGATTACACCTGATCTCGTACTAATCTCCCTTCGAACCGTCCGAAAGCAAGTACTTCCGAAAGTATGACAAGTGGCACGTGTCTGTGGTCCAGAGAAGGACCTCCCAGCATCCCCCCACCAGGTTCCCACGGGAAGGTCATCCCGTGAGGTTGGAAGAATATCTCGCACCTTGGAAAACCCCCCACTTACCCGATATCTCTGATCGGAGTAGGGATCGCAGGATCGCGGCGGTTTATAACTGAGATTTCCTATTTTAGAACTAATAGCTTTCAAATGTTATCGTATCATTTGTAAAAGTTTGCTTCTTTTAATCGCGAGTGATAATTCAACGAAATTCAGTAATATAATTTAAAATATAATGTTACCTTTATCAATGTGAATATACATAAGTATGTTAAAAATTAGATAAACATATAAATATATCAGAATGAATTAAAACATTTTCAGGTTTTACGAATTTATATTAATTAATTGATAATTATTCATCAATAATTTTTATTAAAATTATTTATACAAGAGAGATCGAGAGAGAGAGAGAGAGAAAGAGTTAATATATTTTTTATTACAGTCTTTTACCATTTTGAATATGGATTTTATTTATTCAATCCACTCGATATTATATAAAATAATTGTTACTTCTTCAATGAAATTGATTTCATATGTTTTCTTACTGTTTCTATCGCGTTTTCTTCGACACCATCGGTACAGAATAATTTTGTAAATTCATGTGATGAATCTCCTATATTTCTATTTTATCGAGGCATTCACGCGTTTTATGGCTCTTTCCAAAAAAGTGCCTGAGCTCGATGATTCGGCTTGCGCACTAGCGAATTTTGCCATAGCGAAAAAGGGCTCATCTGGGATCAAAAGGTGGATCTCCGATTGGTCCCAAACGCGCAGGATGCTCGCGCAGCAACCGCCTTCTTTGACCCCTCTATCTCGAAACTTTATGCCGGTAAAACGATGGTCGCTTCTCTCTTTCCTGTTCGCGCTTTAGCAATGGATAAACGCTTCTGCCACGTGAAGAACATCATGAAAAAGTACCGCAAAACACTTCTTCACGCGTTTAGCGAACTACGTGCAGTGGTTCTCACTATACTTCAGAAACATTTCTTCATTACATCTGGACGTTTGCACATCATAAATACAACTTCACAATCTTTTCATCGATGGCAATATGCAACAAGTCTATGTATATTACCCAAGTTTTGCTTGTGCGAAAATCTAAATTGATTTGCCAATGATGTATCTACATTTGAAAGATTTCTAATTTAATCTACGAAAAGACAAATTTTTCGGCAAATTAATTGTGAAAAGAATACTACGTATTTCTGAAATATAATCAAATAAAAATGAAAACGCTAGCCGCCGCATTGCGTCGTTTCGCACGATACGAGATTTCAACTTTCGCCGTTGATGATAGTCCTTATCGAACCATATCGTGCTATTTCTGTTTACGAGCATGGTGTGGCGGCCATTTTCGCGAATGGCGCGTCCATTAGTCTCCGGGCTACCCGTGCCAATCTCAATGTTCATCCTTGCGCGCCGTAAATCCACTCGGCTCCACGCTTCCGCGGCTAAAAGGACCAATGGCGATTGTGAGCCCTTTCTACCGCGCGGCTCCTCGTCATCGATCCTCTCCCCGATCCACGTCTGAGTTATTTCGTCTTTGTGGAAGAGCGTATATCATTCTTTTCATATACATTAGACACCTCAGCACGCAGTGTCGTGTTCTGAAAACGCAGTCATTATTAACCTTTCAATATTCTCTGCTTAGATTTGGATAACATAACTATTATATTGCAAAAAATTTTGACCTCACAATATAGACGACACAATAGTTTATATTAATACTAAACCATATGTGACTGAGAGCTGACTAGACTACTTTGAAGAATTGCTTCCTATTTTATGAATGAAAAGGCAGGAATTTTGATTTGAAAAAAAGCGTACATTTTTTAAATCATACAGAGTAAAGTACAGTTAGGATAATATAGTATAAGAAAGACAATTGGTCTAAATTATTTTTTTAAACATCTCTTTGATATTATCATTGAATCGACAAGATTCCTACCTAGACGAGCTGATGGTTATTTCTACTTAAACGCAAATTCACACACACGTACACTTGTCTCGCGTTGCACACGCTTTTTCGTATGCTGATTATACACGGGGTTGAACATTTTACACGTACTTGCGACCGCGACAAATATTGAATCTTAAATACATGAAGTGAAATGCGCTTAAGGCGCGTCTTAGGTGCGAAGAGAGGAAGTAACGACATGGTCAACGCACACGTTAATTTACGACCGCGGGCATTACTTCCTGGAAACTAGTGTAGACGTTTAAACGTCCCTTCCAAACCTTCCACAATAGCTACGTGCCTTTCTAAAAATCGTTTAAACGGCAAATGAAAATTTACCATCGGTATCGAGAAATTAACGAGAAATCACAGCAAATGAAAATTACTGGAATTTCATTGGAAATCGCAATCTGATTGACGCGGACAGCTCTCATCCACGCTCGAAGCGTCAGCACGCGTTTGGATAATGCGCGATTATTTGCAATCTATTTGCTTTATATGCCATCCACGGCGGCGTCCAGCCATAAATGTTTCGAATAAACGATCCATTTGCTCGCTGCGAAGTTTACTCTCACGTTTGATGCACGCTGCGCCACGTAATTGAAACGATCAATCAAACACCTGAGAAAAGGAGGGTGAGCTCACGCGTGCACAAATCGCACCGCAGGTCGCGTTCACTCAAAAGGGGAAGTGCGAACACCAACAAGCAATTAAGTATCATCCGTGTCCTGTTGAAAATATTCTGTAGCAAGCATCATGCACCTCAAAAATATTGAACTTGAAAGAAAGAGAGATTTATTATAAATATTTTATTCTCCCCAATGCATTCGTAAAAATTTATTTTTTCTATTTCTTCTTCTGAATAATGTTGATTATAATTCTCGAGGAAAGCGTTAAATATTATATTTTAACTAATAATAAATAAAAGTGTGAAGTTAGATATAATTTTCTGTATACTTTGTCTGATATACCGGTAGTTCTGCAACTACGACACCATTAATAATCGCGTGAGAAACGTTTATTTCAGTCGGTAGGACGAGACGCGAGAGACGCGAGGATTCTTTCGAAACTGCGCGATTAATTTTCAGTAAGCTCGGCGTATAACTGGCCGCTTTTGGTGTGTGTACAGATATAGCCACTCTCGCGAGATATTAGACAGGTGAGCGCGTTCCCAGGGGAACAAAGGCCCCATTACCCTGTCTTACCACCTCGACCCGGGCGGACGTCCCGACAGACCCTCCGCTCTTGAAACATTCATAAGAGCGTTGTAAGTGGTTTTTAATAAACGTATTTAATCATGAGTGTCGGATTACGGATTAAATCGGCGGGCGCTGTCACCAATCGGGGGGATTAGTCATGAATCTAAACAGATGTACAACCCGCTTTTTGCAAGTATATGCGGGTGTTTTGTCTTTTGATTTTGATACCGACGTGACATCGTTTTATTTTAGCTTTATTTTTTAATGACAATTTGAACTAAAAAAAAATTAGTAAGAAACATGAAAAAAAGATTAAAAAAACGAGCAATCATTAAATTGTAAAAAAAAAAGAATTTTTATCCAAACAAAAAGTACCTTTAATAATGATAAAAACGTACTTTACAACTTTACTCAATCATTATCAGTCGCAAACAATGTATAGAAATAAATAATAAATCAATAAATTACAGTTGGAGCTATAATATTTAAAAGGAAGATAAAAGAAATTAATTTAAATAATTTAAATTCTTTGACTGTATTATTTAATGAATCTCTTATTTTGACGAAAGTTAATTTATAGCATAATAAAATAGCATTCAAATTTGCTGAATGTATCAGTAAATTAATGTTTCGGTGTACTTGAAACTGTAAATAAAACTGTTGTAACGCAGCCTAGGTAGAACGTTACGGTTAAAGCAATTATTTCTAGCAGACAAGAAGATTATTACAAGAGCGTGTCGTCTTCTCTTCAGTCACAGTCATCTCCGTGTTCAGTGACAACTCCCGTAGTACAACGTGCAATGGCACTAGAAAATTTGCTAGAACGCGGTGAAAAATGTTCGTTACGGGCTTACAAAATAATATACCTCTTTGAAATCTTTTTCGTAATTTGCGCAGTATTGGCGCAGGAATGCTTCGATGACGGCAATGAGTTCTGTATCGATCAGAACGATATACTTTCTGTAGATCTTTTACCTGGATCATTTTTATTTAATGATCAAAATAATATCCCTAAGACAGTGATAAATGAAACTGTGGATGGATCTTTTGATAAAGCGTTAAACGAGATGGAATATCACAGGTAAGTGTTAATACAATCCAATCTAAGAGTAAATTAACTGAAAATCTTGTGTGTAATGTTAATATTAAATTAATCGGTATATATATGGAATTAGGAAAAGAATGAATGAGTATCTTTGTCACGGCTACATAGCGGAAGAAATCTTCAAGGAAGTGAGCACTCCTAGAATAAAACGACATCACGAATCCTTGCCAACTAATAATCATTACAACTTCTTAGGCAATGATAATGTTACGATACATGATAAACTTTTAGCGGATGAAGGAAGCTCAAAATATAAAAATTGGCTGCAACGGTGAATATTTAAAAACTTTAAAATTCTTTATATTCTAAATTATATTTGTAACTAATGACACTTGCAACTCTGATCTTATATTACGAACGACAAACTTATATTTGGGATTTAAATATTTTTTTACTACAAAGGTTTTTATTAATTCAAAATTTAATTTTATTTATTATAAGAAATTATTAAAGATTTTTAATATAAATTTAACATAAAATATTTTTTTTTAATTAAATTTTTATGAAAGTTTAATCTAAAATATTTGATAAGTTTATAGTCTCAAAAAATGTTTAATTTGAAAATAACATTTATCTTCATAATTTTACTATAATGTCCTACTGTTAAAAATAGGCAGAAAAATTTAATGTAATGTATAACGGAAACAAATTATAAGGTACATTGAAAATATTTAATGTTGTCTAAAGTGCACTAAATTTCATGCACCTACCTTTCATTTATAGATAGATTAAATTTAATGGACTTGTGTAATTTAAAAATACATTGAATTTAATGATATTTTTAACAGTGTACAAAATATTATAAAACATACAAAATTTCTTTAATTTCTAATATATCTATAATAGAACGACGACCCTAAATGACGTGTATCGACATTATGCGCCCCACAAAAAAATAAGAAAGAAACAAGATGACGAAATTGAGGAATTCGATGGCGAGGTGACGGGATACGCGATGCAGGCTCCTCTGCCATCGAATGGAAAAGTGGGCGCCTATGAACCATCTCATGAAGGTAGATTGCAGAAGCTATTGCTAAATGTAGCGCGTTACATAAAAGACTTGCCCAAGTGATATTTACATATTCCACGAATATAATAGATGACCTGCTGTCATCGTCGACGGGGCATCATGCCATCCATTACGGACCGATGTCCTATGGCCATCATCATGGTGACTTCTTTCCGTCTAGCCATGAAGAGTACTATTATTCGCCGCATCACGATCATCAAGAGGAACACAAACCCTCTTATTCCAAGGGAAAGGGCCACGAATTGTCGATTAAGGACTTCTTCGAAATCGCGCTCACCGCGCTTGCATTCTTAGCATTCGGGCTATTCGTTATTCAGCTTCTGATGAATTGCACGGTATTAAAACAACTGTCTTGTTTAAAAAAATATATCCTATTATTTTCTAAAATATCTTTTTAATAAGAATATTTAAGACAAAGGAAAACCATGTAACTTTTAATATAAAAAAGTTTGAAAATATTTTACGTTTTAGGACAATAGTAATGGTAGTAGACGAATCAAGAGACACACAATTTCTCTCTCGTCATCTATCATTAGCAATGAGGCATTGAACGAGTTGTCCTATCGCGTTTTAAAGTCCATCGAAGCGGCTATGGTCGCTGAAGCGGACTCTGGTAACTGTCTGCGCAGGATACTATGTGAAGATAATCAATACTCCAAGGAAACTAAAGACGACCGAAGAATTTGGATTCCCGTGTGGAGGTAATAGATCGCATAATAGTAATCATATGACTTTTACGAACAAAATAAAATACAAATTTATTGGCATCAGTTGACGCAATATCAATGGTCGGCGATTTGATGATATATCCCTTAAACCGATAACATCGACACCCTCTTTTTCAGCTTGGGCATGAGCTGGTTGTCGGGCAGAATGCTACACAGGACTCCATGGTCGGCAATGTTGGATTCTGTGAAAGCATTCGTTTTGGGGTTGGGTGGAGTTGATTGCGTCTCTTTCTATCCAGCATGTGATCTCGAGAGAGAAAGGATTAAGAGGCGTCGCAGGAAAAGGAAATAAACGATATTTCACAATGCATTAAAAAAGTTCAAAGTAAAATAAATTAAACAGAGGTACTTAGATATTTATATTCACAAGTATAATTGCAATAGTTAATTTATAAGCAATATTATTATTATGCATACTGTAATTGGTGCATCATTATTTTTTGTCATCATCTTCATGAATATATTTTTCACCATTACGTGAAATTGGTAGAAGCGTTGCGTATCTGGATCCACTAGGACATACGTGAAAAACGCTTCTATTACGTCTGTCCTGCAATGGCTGACGATTCGTCAAAATCGGCATTTTACGTTCGTCGCATAGTGTGCGAAACTCCGCAATCTTGAAAAATAAAATCAAGTTTATTGACTTGAGATAAATTAATTACGCGCGCGCGCGTGACGTCTTATTTTATTTAATAATTGTTTAGCCACCTTATTGATAGCTTTACAAACATAACATTATTTACTTGTTCGATGGATATGCCTAATGGTTCTCTACTTATTAACCAAAGTACGCTATTTCTGATATTTGTCATAGTTATGGAACCCCAATAAACGAAGTAATCACGTTGAAAGCATCGTATAATATTTGTTATAGGAAATGGTATTAAACGGATGGAAGAATGAGCTGCTTGGATAAAGGGTAATGTATTTACGATATCATCCAATAGTGGATTAGAGGTTGCCTGCAGCTGTATAAAATATTATTTTTAAAACATAAACCATTAGTTTTCTAACATTAGGAACATGTTCTTGTTCAAATTTTGAAATTATTTATTTCAAAGTGTAGAAAAAATAATTTAATATAAAACCATTACGTAATAAAGTATATTCAAAATAAAAGAAATATATATTTTTAGTACCTGGAATAAATATACCAGTATAGTGACACCATCATGTTGGCGAAGAGCCCCTATTTGAGATCCGTAATCACTGTTGTAATGTACCGCGTGCAGTTCCATTGGCATGCTTTGTGAAAAAGCGTTTATATTAAAAGAGAACAGATAAATCGAATTTATAAACAAAGACACAGTAAAAATAAAACCTTCCACCGTCGACGTGGTGTTCGCTACCATCCATGTCGGTTTTACCCCAATGAAAATGAAGCTGCGAGAACACATAACTGCTGAGGAAAGGGCCGCCTCTCAGATACGGTTCTTCTTCACGCCATGTTGCACTAAGCATGACTATAAGTATGAATGCGGTTATTCTTTTTGAAACAAACTTTTATGTAGATTGCACGTTGCTCCCATTTTTTTACCAGTGTGTCCAGTATTGGCGAGCTTTAACTTTTTTGGTGTGACATTATAATTGAACCACTGTATAGGATTTAAATTTACGACTTTCATGTAGCTGATATTTAAATCGATTGGTGATCTTAGTCTGCCATCGGTGTGAGCCAGTTGTTGTATAAATCTAACGGTTTCTTCATTGCGTTTTTCAGAATCTACATCTGTGTATATGCAATCACAAGAAAAAAGTTGCATTTAACAATAAAAGTGTTGTAATTATATAAAGAATATAATTTCAAATTATACATGTCACACCTGTCGAAGAAGTCATACTGATATGTTACATGATATACCTTACTAAAATAAATTTAAATATAAATACTTCAAACATATTACATTTGATCACGACATGATTTTGCTTCGTCTGAACTTCAATTCAAACATTTTATCGATACCGAGCATCATCGATAATAAAGCACTTTCTCCTTATTTAAAATAAAAGTACATTTTTAAAGAGACACTACAGAAACGCGCCATTTACTTTCTTATATCTTGCACTTTTCAATAGATCACTGGCAAAAATATGATTTTAAATCTATTTACATGTGTGTGTGTGTGTGTGTGTACATATGCACGTGCGTGTGCAATCCATTAATTACTCATAAAATTGAAAAAAATTTTTATTAAAATTTAAAACAAATTTTTTTATACTGTACTATTAAAATTTTTTAAATTAAATATTAAAATACAGATAAATTTAATTTAAATCTTTAAATTTTTAAAATTTTTGATAAACTTTTTTTTATAAACAACTTTTGATTTTGTGCCATTAACCCATTTAACATACAAACTGTCAAAATCAAAGAAACAAATCAAAGAAACATTAATTTCAGATTGCAAAAGAGGCAACATTGAAATGTGATTTCACATTAAGAATGAAAAGGAACAAGCATGACAAATGTAATTATAAACAACTGGTTTAAAGATAAAATAAATTTGGACCTCATTCACAAGAGGATAAGACATTTCTAAACATTATATGAAATAATATATACATATTTATTGATTCTTCGAAAATGGACTACGCGCGAAAAATCGGTAAATCTGATAAGCCTCGAATCTGGAAGGTGACTTGCGAGCCACTTGTAATGACTAGGGATAACCTTCTCTCCGAGGATACATGCTTTTCGGAAGATAATCGCTTAATAAATTGGAAGAAATGGCTTGTCACTCGGAAGAAGCAAAATCGTCACATCGAATCTGTTACCGGTCGTTCGTATGCTGATCAGCTACAGAGTTCGTCGGAAAGGTTTCGCGCCTTCATTGAGATGAAAAATCTAATGGAACACGCTGCTACATCGGTATCTACCGATAAATATCGCGGTGGACCAGAATTTTGGAGAACGCCCGAATTCCTGCCGGATCGCGGCGATTCTTGCCTGCCAAAAGTGGCCTTGACTCCTAGCAGGAAGGACCTGAATCTTCCTCCAGATTTAATGTATGTTGGATTGCCGAACCTAATAGCAACGGAGCGGAGTCTCGCTGCTCAAAAAATCAAAGAGGAATTCTGGAAACGCAGCGAGTACCTAAAGACGCGTAAGCTCGAACTTGCTGAAAAGGTCGCATTGCTGTTGCCTAAAGAGCCGGAAATGGCAACGTTAGCTATTCAAGGATGTGCCTATGGAAAAAAGAAACTACCGTTACGAATTCCACCGATAACTATCTCAGAGTCAAAGGATGTACCGTGTGAGGATGTCGATCAGATGGTAGTTTTGAAAATTCAAGATCGAGAATTCGTTTGGCGGAGATCTCTCTTCATGACGGAACCAATGGACCACGAACCTATCACTTGGTCTCTAACTTTTGCGAGTAAGGTCGACGAACGAATCGAAAAAGAGATCGTCTTCGAGAATAAAGGAACCCGCGTTATCGTGTACCATTGGCGATCTTTGCCCTTTCGGACATATGGCGTGTCTTTCAAGATACATGGCAGTCCGTTCTTCTTCAACAAGACGAAGGGACTCATACTTCCGGGGCAGTTCGTGAGATTGAAAGTGTGGTATCGATCCAGGACACGCGGGGTCTTCACCGAGTTCTGGCAACTTGTCACGGAGCCGAAATTGAGTCCTTCCACATTTATATTTCGGTTCTGGGGCTGCACGACTGATGTTCGAAGCGCAGAACTGATCGATCACCAAACGATCGACAAATACCTGAATCGCTGCATTCGAGACTCGACGATACGCTCAATCATCGAGGAAATCATTGTCGGAGTGGAGCAAAGAGAGTCACCAGAGCCGCTTTATAAGCCACTTTCACAAAGTGATCTGTTTCTCTCTCTGAATCCCTGTTATCATTATCATCCGAGTATCGTGATGCAATTACAGAGAATATATTTTGATGTTACCGGTGAAAGCACATCGGCCTGGAATTTATCGTTGGATACCCTACGAGACATTCTTTTGCAGATAAAAGATATAAATTACAGACGCGATATTTTAACCCGATTTAATGAACTTTGCAAGCAAAGTCTCAGGCCAAGATTAACTGAATCTAATGTAGCACAGTACAATAAGTATAACGCTGTGTATAACATTTTATGTGCTTTCGCGAATTTGTTTGAAAATGAAAGTGAACTAGTGAAGAGGAACAGTCTGATACGAAAAGAGCCTGCAACTCCGATGGAAGCAGAGCAGAAATTAACGGTCTCGTCTCAAAGATCCAATAACAGTTCGGAAGAAATGCGCAGTAAAGAATTAATTGATCAAGAAACTGTACGAGTGCAAGAAGAAAAAGAAACCTTTGATTTAAATTTGCAATCTTACAGGGAAATTTTTTTTATTCGTATATATAAAGCCTTAGAGGAAGCAATAGAACGAGTTTGCGCCAGTATTGATTCTTTTCATAGCTTTAATGAATTAAAACTTAAAATATAGTGATAATTATATCTATTTTCAAGCAATAATGGATAATTCCAAATTTATAATGAATAATTTATTAAAATGCATTGTGTGTGTATATATATATATATATGTATTTATCGTATAATTATATAATATATTTAAAAATTATTTTATTTTACATATATTGCAAAAATTTGAAGACAATTTTAAATAATTTGTATTAAAGTGTTGTAAAAATACTACAAAATTTTAAAATTTGAATTAATTAAAATAAATTCAAATTAAAAAATTTGAATTTATTTGAATTAATTACCAAGTTAAAATAGCATATTAATTTTTTCTAAGGAACAGCTAAAAATATTTGTCGTCCTTGTAAAGGTTGAACTTCTCTCCAATTAGATTTTATAAATTCACCATTTTTATCCTTTAGTTTTCGGAATTCATTGAGCTAGAATTTTATTAATACATTTGTGTGTATGCATCTTATTATTATATATACTTCTTTTAATAATTTTAATATTTCAAAATATTAAATATTAATTGTATCAATAGCAATAAATATTTAAGAAGATTACTATAGAAATTTTAAAGAGATCTTTGTGTTATTCATGTAATAGGCATAAATAATTTAAATTAAATAACTAACTTGAGAAGATTGTATGGGAATAATGACTGGAAATACGATCCATATAACACATACTGGATTAGAGTCTATATTATAGAATCCGTGATATACGTAATAATTTGAACAATCTGTCGCTACTCGCATCCAAGCTAAAGAATCTAAATATCACGAAAATATTAAATTTGTGACATCGTGTAATACAGATTATTTTGTTTTTTTTTTTTTTGGATATTAACTTGCTGGAATTTTTGTTTCTGATCCAG
Organism: Solenopsis fugax; assembly: GCA_003595255.1. Lineage (NCBI taxonomy): Eukaryota > Metazoa > Arthropoda > Insecta > Hymenoptera > Formicidae > Solenopsis > Solenopsis fugax. The sequence goes on along the minus strand of QKQZ01030716.1, from coordinate 57,165 downwards.
GATTCTGAATATACTTTAGATTTTCAGAGATTCTTTCAAATTTGCTGCATTGACAAGCTCCCGATTGGACCTATAATATAAAACAAAATTGTTAGTGATTAATAAAAAACAAGACATAATTATGTATAAGTAAATATACCAAGAATAAATAAGCTAACACGCAAACACCATCTCGATGTTTTAAACATTCGTCGAAAGTAAGATATTTTTTGTTCCAATGCATTAAATGACATTCCATGGAAAACCTATATTAATTTAAACATAACGTTTATTTAAAATTTACTAAAAGTTATTAAAACAAATCGAATAAAATAATCCATACAGCACAGAACTGCAGTAACATTGAAATATTTCTGCAATATATTTACTGAAATGCTCTGTGGTATATATCGGAAAATTTATAAAATTTAAAACTTATTATCTTTAAATTTATCATTATTGTACATTCTTACCAAGTACCATCGATCGTATGTTCAGCACCTCTACTATCATTCTCACCCCAGTGAAAATGTGCATCGTGAAATTCATATTCATCATTTAGCGGTCCTCCAGATATCGTTGACGGGATTCTATCGCCAGTCAAATAAATAAATGCTGACAGAAAAAGAATTTAATATCTAATCGAACGTCCCAACTAACTTATTTTAAATTAAACTGAGTTACCTTTCTTGCCATCATTAAATAAAATTGCATTTCCATCGTTTAACCAATGGCCATTTAATGTTAACGGTGGAAATCTCGTTGGTCGCACAATTTTGTTATTTAAATCGATCGGTGATTGACCAGTTTTTTGTACATCTTAAAAATATATTCACGTATAATATAATAATGCATAAATATAATATATAATATAAAAATTATAATGTCAAACATGTGTATAACCTGACTTTTTGTCACTATTTTCAATATTTTAGTTACCTATAATTTTTGTAAAACTTGACATTATTGCGTTAATTAAAAATTATTCATTGCAGAACGAACAGTAATTAGAAAATTTTATAGAAAGTAAATGTATTTTAATATTATATGTCATATTATATATTTTATATACATTTCAGTATAAATCTAAGTTACTAATCTTTGAAGTTAGTAATTTATTTCATTTATTTATTTCAGTCACAATTTTAATTAAAAAAAAATTCGACCATTGTAAATTTTTTAAGTTCAAAAACTTGGCGTTGCTAGACGTCTATATACCATTACTAATTATTTTATATTCTGTCATTGAATTGCAAAAATTGAAGCATTGCAAAAATTCGACCATTGCAAAAATTACAGCTACTCTCGCAACACAAAGTAAGCCGAACGAAAGAATCAATCAGTATCGCGGAAAATCGTCATCAATAAAATCGTTTACACGGCTTTTTTATGAGAGGAGGATAGACTATACTATATCATCGTATTACAGTAATATTAAATATAGAAAATATTAAATTCTTCTTCATATTTTAATTTATATTTATAATAAAATTAGAATACACAAAAAGATTTTATTTTTAATGTATTAAACCAGATCCAGAACAAACTCGAGAGCACAAATAATACGCTTCAATAAATTATTTATTTGTGTTTGTTCATGCTTGCTCGGTCTAAATCCGATTTAATAATTTCCGAATATAACTTTCTCTGGTACCGATATGTTTGTATCTAATCGATCAAGCTATTGCGTCATTCGTGGCAAAGAAAATCCTTCTTCCACGAAGAAAATGTTGCGACCTGTAGTTCCTTACTATACGCTCCCATTTATGATTATAAAGATTTCTGAATGCTTCGATCTATGATGATATGCAAATTATTATATGTTTATATTTTCAGCTGTATGAGTTTTAAAATTTAATTAATATATATGCTTTTAATATACCTGATAGGAAGATATTTTTATCGTATTCGGCACGATTATCCAAGTGACGCATTCATTATACGGAGGAAAAGTAAGAGAGCCTGAATAAGTATAATATCCAGGGTAAATACAGGCATGCATCATCCAACGTAAACAATCTATAAATGAATATATAGTTAATTAAAAAATATTAATGTTGTGAATAACATTCTTTGTGATAAAAGCTTTCATAAAAAGTTACGTATGTATATTACGAAATTCTTCCTATTATTCTATAAAATGGAAGTATATAATTTTTTTGCAAAATCACTTTTATTGCAAACTGCAATAATTTCAATAAAAAAAGCAAAGAAAAAAGGCTGTATTGATAATTATAATTATCAGTATTATTTTATAAGTAATTATTTCGATAAATATTATGAAGGATTGTCTCATTGCGTAATTACCCGGAGCAATATTTACAGTGCTATCCATTCGTTTTATTTCCGAGAGTTTATCAGTGATTGGAGCAAGCGCAGTATTATCCGGAATCCCAGGACAGCCAATAACCTTTTTATCACAATTATATATTATAATAAAATTGCAACAGTAATCCAACGAATAATCTTTAAAAATAACTGCCTGTCATAAAAATGGAAAAATTTTGACTTTTACCTGCATAAGATAGGAGAGTATTGCAATTCCATCAGATTTGTCGTAACACTTATCTATCGATCCGTAACGCATATTCCAATGCATAACTTGTGCCTCCAAGGAATACCTTATTAAATAATATTATTATTTGGAAGTTGTTTAATCAATAATTAGCTCAAAAGGAACTCGTTTAATTTAAAATTAAATATAATTTCAATTGTAATTTAAATCAACTGAAAAATATGATGTTTTTTCTGCATGGTTAATTACTTTTAATATTAACTTTTAATATTAAATTCCTCTAACCAAATATTGTCGATAGAATGTTCTGCGCCTCGACAGTTGGACGGGCCCCATCGGAACTGTACATTCATAAATTGAAATTCATCGTCTTTTAAAGGACCGCCGCGCATTATCGGCATTTTTCTATTTGCCAATTCGATGTTAACTAGAAATTATAAAGACATAATGCATTGTCCTAAATTTATATTAAACGTGAAAAGAACCTGTTTTGCCGGTGTTTGTAAGTATCGCTGTGCCATCTTTTGTCCAATAATTTGTCAAGAGTAAAGGAGGAAATTTCTTACTCCATACGGCGGCACGACTAATGTCGATCGGAGATTGTCGCCATTTCGGCAGACCCGAAGATGATGTCGTGCATAATTTTTGTTCTTGTATACGTGTTAAAAAGAACGCATTAGATAGAACGTATTAAAGAGAATGTATTAAAAAAACAAAATTTATTATATAAATGAAATAAGAACATTTTTAAATATTGAATAAGTAACTATAACATATTTTATTTTTATAAAGCAAGATTAATATTAAAATTTTTATTTACGTGATGGTACGCTCTTAGATTTGGCTATCATTTGTACATCACACTGAACATGAAATTTTAGAACAGAAAATAATCTGAAATTAAGTTTTTATTGCTTCTAAACGGGACATATTACTTTCAATATATTACAACCATCTTGATAAAACTTTTGAAAACAAGTTGTAAGTGGTTATAATTGTCAATTTGAAGGTAGAGAGAAGTTAGTGAGAAGTTGCTAACATATTATAGTACTTTTGAATTACTTCATATTTATGTGATTATGAAATTACCTTCACATTGTTTTTATAAACTGAAGTAAACTTCATATATCGATTTTTGGTAATAAAAATTATTATTTGACGTTCCACATTATTTTATATTTTATAATTATTTAGGAAATGCTACGAGGTATGAAACACTCGAGACAAATATTTTCAAGTGTACCGTTTGTTTAAAAATTTATTACGTCAAAAATATCGCACACGGTCCTAACAAACCCGAGCTTATAACTCAAATGTCAAGTAAAGTTTTATTATAAAAATGTTGGATTTATCGTTAGCAGAATGTATGGTTGCATGCAGCAGCGTTCTACTTATGGGTGCGTATTTTACAGAAAGACAAGAAGAGATGATTTAATTATAAAATAATAATAATCCAAATTTTATAATAATTTTACGATATTCATAATATTCATAATGCGTTCAGGAATCTAAAATTTTACTTCTACTATTGAACATTTTGACAATATCACTTCTTTTATTTTAGTGCTATTATTAACTGAAATTTTGGATTGGACACAATTATTTGAGTGGATGGAAAATGATTACCGTCTACTCGGTTTTTCGTTCGGCTATGCTTATCAGAATGGTCCTCATACTTGGAAAGATTTATATCCTGAGAGCACTGGTAGTAACCAATCGCCTATTAATATCGTCACTAGGCTCGCCGTAGTAGTGCAACCATCTGAACCACTTCAATGGAGCAATTACAATAGTGGACCTCTGTCGATGACTATCGCAAATGATGGCCATACTGGTAAACATAACTTTTCTATAAGTAAACAAAGTATATTTAATATTATTATAAAGTATTTTAAAACTGAAATAATAATGGCATAAAATAAAACGAAATTTCTGTAAATAAATTACTTAATGATATATGTTTAATATTATTAAAATAATAATGACAAAATAAAACTCGATTTCTACAACCAAATTACAATATATTTATTGATATATGTTTAATATTAAAATAATAATGCAATACACATAAAATATAATATAAATTTTCTATAAGCAAATTAAAATACAATAATTATATTTTTATTTTACGAGATAAAAAACAGCATAAAATAAAATAAACCAATTAAAGTTATGTTTGTTAGATATTTTTAAAGTTATGTATCATACTGCACAGTACATTAATATATAGTGATACTCCGAGGATTTTGGACCAGCACAACATGGCCACAGCTTCAAGGAGGGCCTTTAACCGATACGTACGATTTCTTTAACATTCTTTTCCACTGGGGCCCTTCGAATGAGGAGGGTAGTGAACACACTTTGGACTATATCCGTTTTCCTATGGAACTACAAATCATTCACATGAAACGTGGGATTAAATCGCCAACAGATGCGATCGAGCTTGGAGAAAAAGACGGAATAGTGATTGCTTCATTCTTCCTTCAAGTATAATCCTTTTGTTAGCAGCTAATATAAGTATTTTATCACAAGGATTAAGAAATTATAATTAGACAAATGCATCAATAAAATGTGGTGTACTTGTCAAACTTGAGCCACAATAATTATCTTTGCTTATTATGACGTATTCAATGATATAGATAAATGACGCTGATAATCCTTATTTGGATCACATCGTGAGCAATTTGTGGCGCATTAACTGCCCGGGATCTAAAGTCTACATACCTCCTTTTCCTTTGGAATGGATTTTTGCGCCTTTTGACAGAGATTATTATACGTACAGCGGTTCTCTTAGCCAACCACCTTGCAGTGAAATCGTCACGTGGATTGTGCAACAAGAACCAATCGCTATATCGTCGTCCCAAGTAAAATCATCACTCAAATATTTTTTCGACTTTATCATTATTAATTTTTTTTTTACAGATAGAAAAATTTCGGAAAATCTGTTCAGTAGAAGGTCCATTACTTTTGAATTGTCGACCAGTTCAGTCTCTAAATGATCGTGATGTTTATTTTTACGAGGAAAGCTTGTCACGTAATTAATACATAAGTATAATCATTTTATAAAAATTTAAAATAATCGAATACGTGAAAATATCTTCTTGTCTTCTTATTTATATGTTAGTTTCAGTATTTATATGAAATTAATGTGTGCTAAATTGATTCATTAGGGTGATATTGTTCTATCTAATCAAATATGATTTATAAAATTCATGTTTATAATACTTGTAACATTTACTTAAACATAGTACTTAAAAATGATATAAATGATATATTCGGTAAATGGATTTAATAAATTTGTAATGGGTATAATTTAATTTTTTTAATATAATTTAATTAAAAAAAATTTTAATAATGTCAATTTGTAAAAAAATATAAAATAAGTAACGATATTTTTACACATAGAACAACATCTTTATTATCATTAAGGTGCGTTCTATAAACGCAGGACATTCGTCTTGCCAAGTGTTTTGAGAAAATAAAAATATATTAAAATTTGTGTCACTCACTGTATAATAAATCTTTTTTGGCACAAGTTATAATAATACATTCTTCGAAAATTAGTGTCGGAGACAGGAAAGCGTTCCCTTAAAGAATATATACGACGCATTTTATACACCGATATATATATATATAATGTATATATGTATATATATATGTGTGTGTGTGCATCATCCATTTCGAAATGGATGATAAGTATCTATAAAGATCTAACATACACAATTATTAGGAGAAGCTGGGATTGATTAAAACTTGTAATCTTTTTTTTCAAATTGCTGAAACATAGAGATTATCTTGGCACTATCTTGAACATATATTATTAGGCTAAGTAGAAATATATAAGTAAAAATTTAATGATATGTTACTAAGTAAATAAAAGTGTTTAATTTCTTTAATTCAATTTACAGCTAAAAATCTAGGCTAGTTAAACATGCTTTGGAAACTCATGTCAGTCAAAGTGGATCAGCGTTATGTGTGATTTTAAGGTATTTCTTATTGGACTACTAACATTATTTAGCAGTCTATTAATATAATATGTCAATCAGCCTCAGTCTCCCCTAAATATACTCACATAAATCTCTTATTCGTTAAAAATTATGATATTTCTTCAAAAATTCATGTACAACTTTGTGCGAAAAATTATTTTGCATCTCAAATCAGATAAATTTTCCACAAAGAAGAAAATAACTCGAAAGTTCTCACCCACGCACAGCGCATATATTCGATCTTGGCACTGGCAAGTGTATTTACAAGATAACGATTTAGGTTGCTAGCCAAACTCTGCCGGTGATTGTCGTAAGACACCAGCGATATCATCGTAACGTACCGCTATTTGTTAGTATCAATTAGATTGAACACGACACAGATGTGTATATTGTATATGTACAGCAGGGTGTATTGGTCACATTATTGCTGATTGACAGCAAAACGCGCACAGGGGTGGAAATCGATCTAAACTTAAGCGTAGCACTTATCGTTATTTCGTTTCGAAGTTCTCAATGAATAGACACCTCGTGAACAGAACAAACATTTAAATTACTTTCTTCTCCGCGTTATTTTGTAGCTGCGAATCCCGATCATTGTCTCGACTCACATGACCGAAACATTTCGCATTTCGGAATCTTCCCAAGTAGCAAAACACGAAGATACAAAGTGAATATGTTTCTTCTCCCAAAGTGTCAATGTAAAGATTGAACGTGCCACGACATTCTCTTTACTTCATTGAGACTACGAATCCTGGATCATTCTTCCTGCATATCTCTTATCGTTCGACAGAGGAAAGCGGACGTTATTATCCCGAACGTCTGGAATACATTTATATGATTATTTCTTTTTCACAGAATACACGAAACACAAAAAAGAAAGTAATTTGAAAAAAATCTTGATGAATCTATTATTTGAAGAGAGAAAAAATGAAAAATTGTAGAACACAATGTTTAAAGACATTTTATACAGATCAAAAAAACTTTAGTAAAATCATGAATCTTTAACGAATACGTTTCTTCTAAAGTTATTTCTTCTAAAAATTTGCAAAAAATAATAAAAAGGTTTACCTGTATTCCTGCCATTGCCATGCCGAGGAATACTAACGTGAAGCTCTCGCACTGCAGCCAGTTTGTGACTTTTCCGAGGCAGCCCTGAGAAAATACGTCGTTCATTTGAAATATGTAGCAATGTAATATGCAGCGATACATAGTACGTGCTGCGACATACTTCTTTATGTCTATATCCCTCGTGGCCCTCTGCGTCTTGTACTTGACACGCTGCCTCATCCTTTGGCTGCGGGTGCAGCCACGGCTTCTCATTCTGCCAGCGACAAAAGATTACTCACATAAAGTTCATGCATTTGCTTCGTAGTCGACATTCTACTCACATTTTTGTGAAACACTCTCGAAACGACGCTCATCGGGCTGCCTGTATTTTTACTCTGTAAAGCAGAAGCTTTCGCTTTGACTAATGAATCGTGAGTGTATTAGTCTAAGATAACGAAGAGTTTAATCAGAAGATTAAAATTATTCAGGAAATAATAAATTTTAAAAAATATCGAGATATATATAAGGTATATCAGAACACCCGTATTATCTGACAACGCACACTGATTAACAAAAACGCGTTAAAAAAATTCTTTTTATGCTTAAAGTACCGGAAATTTTGTTTTCAGTACGTTCTTGTTCGGTGTACTTTACTCATAATCTAACTTTCCTTATAACTTTTCGTATATGATATCAAAAAAGGTTTAAGTAAAAATTGTTTGTTTTTAAAAAAATCTATCCAATGATAGATTTACTCGGTTTATTCCTATTTAAAATTTTAGACTTGACTTAGATTTATACTTTTTAGTTTCCAGAAAGCCAGAATGCCACCATTGAATAATTTAGACATGCTTCGACAATGAAAATTTTTTCCCAACTTCTGACAATCATTCATTGCCAAGAGAAAAGGGTGGTACGGGTAATTTAATACCCTGTATAACTTGTATATTATTTTCAAAAGAGATGTTTAAATAATGGTATTGTGTAATGTAATATTACGTGGGTTATTTGTACTTGTGTTTTCAAAATATGTTTCGTTAGATCTCTCAATTTTCGGAAATTCGATATCCATGTTGTTTTAGGACTAATCAATTCAAACATATAAAATACCTCGCTGTTTTTGAGAATACAACACGTGAGGGGAACCTGCCTCTTGATCCCCGAGATTTGACTGTCTCTCCACCAAGCCGTGCCATTGTAATCGTTGTCGCCGTGTATTCCGCAGCAATTAAACTGCAATGGAATCATCCATGTGCTCTTCGAACCATCTCGAAATGTCTCATCGGGCAGACGATTTCTCATAAAGCATTGCATGCGACCCCGTCATGCATGAAACATAATTTATATACGCGTTTTCCGCGCGTAACACATGCTGCAGGGAAAATGAGACGAACCATATTTAAATATAATATTTTAAATAATATTAAGGAAAAGATATATTTCGCATTATATCATCTCGTTAAAGTGTTGTGCACAGATACGGCGCGTGCGATATTTTGAAAAGAATGTATCCGAAGCGAACTTGGCATCTCTCAAGTAGAACATATATAAATTAACAATTAATATAGTTGAAAAATTGTACGCACAAGACGGATTAAACAAAAGTTGAAATGAAGAAAAATCAGGAATATTGCAAGAAGATTCCAAATAAAAAAGATAAGCGATTTTTGAGTGATGAGGCATGCCGTAAAGATCGACGAGCAGTCGAACATTCAGATCAGATTTGTACGACACCTTATATTGCGCGAAATCCAGACTGTTGCTGAAGGGAACATCGCTGTTGGCCAAATCGTGACCGTAATCCATCGCTAGTTTACTGACGAGCCTTTCCTCCAGATCCGACAGGATCTGGAAAGTCATCAACCCGCCGATCGCGGCCGTCGCCAGTTCCGTGATGATGAGCGCGACCAGCATGCTCATGTACTGCGGAAAAACGGCCACAGATAAAAACATCACCGGCCCTGACCCGATGTCTATAATAGTACGCTCGTCCCTGAGGGGCGTAGGTAATAAAAATGTCGTTTCACTCACGGTGGCGAGGATGCATTGATTTCCGCGTAGCGCGGCGCGGCAGCCGAAGAAGCCGACCGTGAGCACGATGAAGCCGAGCCCGAGGAGACTGTAAGCTATCAAATTGATAGTCTCGTGCGGCTTAACGTCAGGTACGAAAAGATTGAGGATGTGTCCTTTGCTGGGCTCCAGGAGCAACCACGCGCCTATAACGAGCACCGTGCAACCAGCCAACTGCCGAATGGAAAAGCTGATGATTTTACGTCCCCCTATTGCTCGTTGCGATTATTCCTCTGTCGCGACAAGCGAGACTGTAATTCTGTATCCCTCAGGGAACCGCTTCCCTGAACGTCGCGTAAACTTAAGCTTGAAATAATTCTCTGCCTTCTTCCGAAGACAGAATCTAACTCAGACTAACAATGCAATTGTATGAAAAACGATTGTTTTGCCCCGAAGTATAGAATTATGCCAGAATTATTTATAGTTTGAGCATCTGCGTCTAAGTGACTGTGGCACGTGTCGCTATTTCTAGACTTAAATTATGTTACAATATGCATGCATGTTATTTACCCATATTAATAGATTGAACGTGAACAACGCGACTTTCAAGTATTTCATGTTTGTTATCCTCGATCTTCCAATTAGTCATCAATCTGCAAATATAACAGAGCAACCTGTTATAAGCTCAAATATATGATGAAACGTAACAGACAATTTGTCAGAGAGAGAAATATTAAATTCATCAACTCTGTAATTAATTATTTTTAATATATTTAATATATTAAATAATAAAATAATTTTTTATTTCACGTATTTTAAAATTGTTTTAAATATTAATTAAGGCAGTGCAAAGTAGATTGTTAAAAGGTGGTAATAATTGTGTTTAAATATATTGCTTTCTTTTAAAGTAGATCTTTAAAAACATTTAGAAATAACCTTTTTAAAATATTCAAACGTTTTCGTCTTCAATCTCAGTAAACATGATAAAAATACCCGACAGATTATTTCTTTTCTCATTTTAATCTTTAAATAAGTGGGTGGTTAGTCACCCGAGTGCACCCCGAGTACATTTTTATTTCATACTTTTAGATTGGCAACAGAGCTCAGTTTATATCTTCTCATTGTTGAAGTTTGAAAGTTCATTATTTTTATATTCTTCTGTCTCATAAAGGTATGATTAATATAAATTTAATTATAGTATAACACATAAGTAGATTACTTAAAGATTAAAATTTAATTTAGTTTTTCATTACGTGTCTAGAAACTTCTTATAAAGAATATTTTCCCATTATTCCAGATAGCTTTTAAAATAATACTAAATTGATGAAATATCGAAAAATGAATTTATGACTCAAATTTAAATATTAGCAAAATTTTAATACTATAAGATAACATTGTGCTTTCTCTAGGTTTCGAGAAGAAAATTAATAAATATTATTCGTTCTTTAATCTTTGTTGATATGCTTCGTATAAAATTAAACACAATTTAGAATTCTATCTGCTCTTATCACCTTTATTGCTTTTATTTATTTATAAGAGATAAAGAGGTTTAGACGAACTGTCAAAATATCACCACGGAATTTTATAGCGTATTAACATTATGTACAGGTATTTACCTGTCATGAACGAATTAGTTGTCGATTACAACGTCACTCACTCTTGATATTCCGTTGAACCACCAACGTAACTGTTACACAATCCGTCATATATTTTACAAACAATGTCACATAGTTGTATCAAGCTCACTGCACGCGAATGCACGTCCAGTAATCCTCAAAGACTATCCCTGTCTTGGCGTTTCCGAGTCAGTTCACAGGTGGTTCACGATCCTTTTACGGTACGTCATCTCTCTTCGATCGTTCGGACGCTCCGATTTGCGCGGCGCTCTAGCCGTCGGCGTCGCGGTCGCGAGCGGGAGGACGGACCCGCCTGTTACTCGTCGATACGACGGGGGATCGATGAAATAGCTCCAGTAATTACTCGCGTAATGGTGACTGGCTATCTCGCGTAACGACAAGCGATCTCTCGCGCGTTGATCCCGGCGGAAGGACCGCGATCGAGTGGATGTCACCAGCGCGGACAGCCCGAGCATTACCTGCCAAAACGGCGGAGTCTGCCTTCGGATCCCGCTTTCGTCTCTCGTCTCTCGTTTCTCGTTTCTACGTCACCGACGCCGGTCCAGATGCGTCTGCGTGCTCCCGTCGTCGCGGCGCCGACGCTCTATCGTCGGGCACGGTTGAAACCCGCCTGCTACCCAGAACGATCCCGTCCTCGGGTTGATATCTCACCGACACGCTTTTGTTTTCCCCTCGCAATAAGTGTGAGTGAGCGATCTATCGTACGGCAGCTCAAAGTATAATTCCCCACGCTCTAATTAAAATGTTATAGCTATTCTAATTAGAGAGAGAGGCAAACGTTCCTCGTTCGCTTTCAAGCAGTATCGAGCGGCACAGCGGTGGGTCGCCTGAATTTTGAAAGGGATTTTTGTGCAAAAGGGGGATCATGTGTCAGCGACAGCTCTCTCCGTGCGACGTATTATCAATGCGATAAAGTTAGCTACGTAATAATTTTACAAAAGCGAAACATAATATATTCCGCGAATTCCCGCTCCTAAAGATACGATTCACTCGTGTGAAAATGCGAAAGGTCTTACGTGGGAATCAGGCGGAGCTACATCTAATTCAGGGCTGCATGGAAACTCGAATCAACTTGAATTAACGTTTACGTAATAATTCGACAGTGGTTTGTTTGCTTTGCGTCAATGGGACACGCTGCGGGATGTTTCATCAAGAAGGACCGTCATTATGTAAATATAATAAATTTATTATTAAGTATTAACAATTTTTTACAGAATTCGCGCTTAAATATTATACAACTACGAGTAAAAGTATCAACGCTATAATCAGAGAACACTTGTAACACGTACACGTGATATCTCTCTCTCTCTCTCTCTCTCTCTCTCTCTCTCTCTCTCTCTGTTCCAAGTATAAAACGCTTACAAATTGCACGGCAGTGGACGCCCGCTACATACGACTAGAGATATGCATTCAATCAAGTCGTATCATACTACACCTTAATTTCTCTTAAAATCATTTCGCCGTTTCACGTCTTCCCGCGGATCAGCTGACCTTTGAACCCACAAAGTCGAGTAGCGCGCGGTCGAAATTACATAGAGGAAATGGACAATTACGCGTGCCTAATTAAGTACGCACTCCGCCACTCACGTCGTCGCGGGTGTCGATGACGCGTTCTCCGCATGGCAGTCGTTAATTACCGCCGGTGCGGTCGTGTGAACAAGAGGCGAGCAGGTCGCGGCAGAAGCGCGCAACAGCTGCTATAAAACTTCACGGTATCCTTGCGATCACGTACAAACAGTATGCACCATCGTCATCGTCTCAGTTAATTGTGATTACAATAGAATGACATGAGCAAACTTGCGATCGTATAAATAAAAAGGGTATTATAGTACACAACGTGATCGGAGTCGATCATTTACAAGGTCGCGCGAGCCGATGGTGACTCGCGTGGAGAACACGCATTCACAAGTATACACGCCGTTCGTTCAATATAGCAAATATTACAGCTTCGTCTACGAACTTTGAATCTACACGAAGAGAACAATTTTATTGCGGTATCTAAAAATTTAGCTAGATACACATCAGAAAATAATTTTATGTCGGACTATCAAAATACTTATGTAAGACATTTCAGCATGATGATATTGCTGCAAAAAATTTTAATAACTAGTTTAAATGTCCAATATAAATTTTGATGATTCAACATAATTATTTTTAGATCTATATTTCAGCAAAATTGTTCTTTCCGTGTACGATTCAAGCCGTAATGGTATTTTTGCTTTCTCTCACTCTCTCTCACACACACACACACACACACTCTCTCTCTCTCTCTCTCTCTCTCTCTCTCTCACCACCTATGATTAAAATGTACATTAACGGACAAGAGCCCACACAAATCTCCGCGAAATACGAGAAACATCTCCTAAATTATTAGTCGAGACTGGATTAATGCAACTTTCTGGTATCTGGTATGCAATAGCTTACAATAATTAACTCGAGGCATTATTCGTAATCTTGCATAATCATGCGTAATCATGCATTTGTTGGCAAAATTCTATCAGCTTCAACGCGAAAATGCGATACTCGATTGAAAGTAAATCACACGGAATATCGGCTAGCTCTAAAGGATATCCGTGCCCTCTTTCAGTCGCCTTTTACACGCGCGATATTTTCACGGCCTCGTTCCGCCGCTATATCTGAACGCTATAACACTGCTCTTTTATGGATATCACATACGGAGCAACTCGTTCAGAATGTGTGTCCTACCGAGAATTCCGCAGCTACATTGCGCGCACATCAGCACACAGGCATCGGTACACATTCAGAAAATGACATATGAAAGGAAAAGCATATAGGTACAAAGTTATTCAACTATTTATAAGCTTTCACATGCTCTTCGTATGGCGCTTTAGGGTTGCTTAACGCGTCAGAAAAAAAAATACGAGTTATATGACGTCGAATATTCCGAATCCTCTCGTCATATTTCTCGCATTTGTTAAAATGCAAGAATTACGTTCGCACCTTGCGAACAAAGGATGGGTGAACGTTGATTTACGTATATGATGAATATTGTGAATACTGTGAGATTGATTGGCAGGATTTTTTACGAATAGGAATTTTGGACATTCAAATAACTTACTATCGATTGAACTTTGATATGAAAAAAATGTGCATCACAGTTATTTATCTATTCGTGTATATACGATATATCAAAATAAAAATTACGAGACGCGTAAATCATCATTTACAGGACTACATCTCTACCTTTCCCTTTCACGGATACGTATATGTATAATTCGGCGACAGTCTTTAAGATGATCAACGTTCGCATATCGTTTCTCGAATATCTCGGATGAGACTTACAATTCGGTCGTGGTCTCCACGGGACTTTGCTCGCCCAGATACGTGAATCCGAGGTGCGAGTAATCCTTCCTTTCCCGGAAGGTGACGTTATCATTGGACGGACTAGGGCTCAGCAAATCACCGCCGTGATTGTACAAGGGATTAAGTACCGGTGTTGCGTCGCGATTGTTCAGGGTGTTCGTGTTGCTCGCGCTGTGATTTTTTCGACCCAGCGTGGATCGTCGCAGGGAATGAATATTAGTGTCGCCGTGATTGCCGACGATACTGGACGCTCGTGCCGTGGTCGCTGCCTCGGAGCTAACGGGACTTTGTTGGCCTTAAAACAAAGCACATAAGCTCATATACTCCGGATTTAGTATAAGTGATGCATGTTGTTCAAGAAGAATTTATTAATCTTCTGGATAAACTAATTTTGATTTTTAAGGAAGATTGATGATTGATAGAGCATAAAAAAGATGTTTTTATAATAGTTTCCTTTTCTCAACATTTTTTTATCGATTGCAAGTAACAATGTAGAAAATACAAATGCAGACTGTATTTCAAATTTGTAATATTCACCTATGGATTTTTTGGATAAATTTAGCTTGCATGCGCTATACAAGTATTATATCGTTTGCTTCGAATTACCAGTGCTGTCTCCGTGATCTTTGGTGATGTAACTGACATTGTCCAAGCTGAACGCGTGATTCTTGTTGCTGAAGTCCAACTGTAAATCGTTGCAACTGTCGTTGTCGTCAACTGGCACGCTCATCTGGAGCACCTGCGTCTCGTATTCCTTCAAATTTGGTTCTACGTAGACGGGATCGTACCGCGGCACCACGTACATGCGCTGCATACGTTCCTTGTATGCTTTGTATCTACGTAACACGTACATTTTCACAATTGAGAAGGAGAGCTTTAAATTTCCCATCGCGGAAGTAAACATTTCGGAATGACTATTTTATTAGGCTCGCAACGTCAATGTAATAAGTGCTTGCGGAGATATTCAAAGCGGAAAGCACAATTAAAGCTAATGGAGGTAATAGAGCTAATGGAGGTAAGAGCAGTGTGAATTTGCATGGCTCGCACTTGACGAGTCAAATGAATATTCACACTCGTGGAACAACTCTGCCATGCGACCGTAATAACAGCTAAGACCGTAATAATAACAGCATGTCTCTAGGTCGATACATGTCGATACGAATATTGCAATTTTTTTTGACTCAGCACACTTAAAAGCATACAATCTATAACGTGACTTTGCGCACCGCAACAGAAATTAAAAAGAAAATGTTTGTAGAACATTATCTCTATTGTATTAATTACATACGCGAGTATATTTTCATCAGCAAAATGAATTTCTCGTATGAAAGCTCGATTTAAATTACTTATTATTTCAATTAATTTTATAATAAACCGTTAATTATATCGCGTGTTGTATCTCAACTTTCTCAATTACATTATCATAAATATGTGTATTTGTCGATTTATTTTATGAATCGCGGTATTAAAAGATTTCAACATTAAAATCGTACATAAATGTAGCACTTACTTGGACCAGGAGACGCATATGTATATGATACCGGCGATTCCTAGGATCAGGATCACACAGGCAATGATGATCAGTGCATACGGGAATACCTCGCCACTGAATGCGACTGCCGTTTGTGTTCGCACCGGCTCGGGTGGCATCACTGGTGCGTGAATGTCGATTGCATTTGCCCTTACTGCCGTAGATACGTCAAAGGTGATGTTTGACATAGCCGGTTTATCTGTGATGTACCTGTCGAGTATTTGGCACTTTTAATATTTACTCACGTTCGGCTGCTATGTAATCAAACGTACGGCCGTGCCGTAATTAGCCTTTCAATGCGCGGAAAGCGTACCTTTCATTATTAAACGCTGATAAGCGTTCAGATTCGATCTAGTGTCATATTGATTTAAGTTACGAAACAGCTTAGACTCTGTTTATAAACATCAAAAAGATTTACGGAACGATTGTTATTAATAACAATTTTGCATATATTTTACATAATGTATTTACAAGTACTTAAAAATTATTGCAACCAAGAAAACGCTCTAGATCGTGTTAAAAGATTTTTTTAGATTTAAAAAAGGCTCTGTTATTTAAATACTTTTAACTTATTAATTAAAATATATTATAAAATATTACATAAAAATAGTTATAAAAAGATTTTTCAAAATCATTTTTTGTTTGCGTGACCATAAATTGCGAAATGTTTTAAAGTAGTAATATTCCATTTACGAAAGCATCTAAAAGCACATTGCAACGTGAGCATTACGGATAACAGAAATTACGTAATACTGTTCCGCAAATAAATGTGAGACAATCGGCTTTAGTGTATACAATACAAAAACAGAGGAGTTAAAATGACATTACGAATTTTCAACGATCTCTCTCTTGACATAAAAATTTAAATTCGGTGTTTCTGAAATTAATCTTCAAAAAGATTTTATTAGTGTAATTTCTAAACTTTTCTTATATATTATATTTACATACTTCATTATTTTATATATTTTATATTTTCTTATATTTTTTTTAATTATTACGTGCACAAGCACATTTCGTAAGACGTACCTCTGCACTTTGGTGCTGTTTCTATTCAATATAGCCTCGGTGTCCGGATCGACCGCATAGAACCACACGTCGGAGTCCGACGGAAACATCTCGATGGTGCCGTTCTTCGTGAGGATCTTCCTCACCGTGACTTTATCGATGCCGATCAGCAGGCCGCTCTTCTGCTCGATTACGTTCGCTATTTTGCCGGTCTCCTTTTGCAGCACGTCCGGCGCCGCGTCCTGCACCACCAGGATCATCAGATTTTCTTCCCCAATTAGATTGATGATCACTGGCGCAACGATCGAATTGTAGTTGTCGGTCGAGTTGGGATTGTCGCGCACGCGAACGTCGAACTTGAAGGGAAGCTCGGATGCATCCACGTGGTCGAACGTCGCCGTTGTTCTGATTATACCGGTAGAGCCGTCGATGGCGAAGTAACCGGAGCCTCGCCCTTCCAGGATCTTGTACTCCAACTTGCCGTACTTGCCATTATCTTTATCGTGAGCTTTCACCTGTAAGACGGTGGCTGCGAATTGCGCGGTGCGCGAAATCGCCGCGAAGTAACGTCCCCTCGTAAGCTTCTGACTCGCCTCCGGGAAGATAAACTCGGGCTTGTTGTCGTTTACGTCTAATACTTGGATTTTCACCTGCGATCAAAAGTGTTTTCATTTTTATTAAAGAAAAGCAAGAACTAATTTCGTAGCGAGAGTTGAATCTTCTTAGGCAAATTAAAATAAATTCTGCTTAGATTATGAGATAAAAAAGGTTGTGTTTTGTATCTAAAGATTCTGCATGTAAAGTATCTCAATGGAAACTCGTATTATATAGAGAATTGTAACTAAAGCAATAATATTTAATATAAATTGAACTGAAAAGCCTTCTACGGTCATAACTAGATCTTATTGCTTTATATTTACTTGTGTGATTTTATATACATTTTTTCAAATTCACCCGAACGGCTGTGTTATGACCGGAAAACCAATTCGGCGCACATTCAGATGAATTTGAAAAAATGTATATAAAATCACACAAGTAAATATAAAGCAATAAGATCCAGCTATGACCGTAGAAGGCTTTTCAGTTCAATTTATATTTATACATTAACGATCTAAACTTCTCTCTAAAATAATATTTAAGTTACATCTGCATGTAGGATAATTAGCTTAATTTTTATCTATTTTTTTATCTATTTGAATTGTTTTACATCCGAGATATCTGTTCAAGATTCGTGTTTATTAATATTCGCATCATAAAAATTTGTGTTTCAGAACAAAAGCATCGACAAATTCTGGGTCTATCGCGTCTTACCATCGTCGTATTTCTGCCTGAATTTAGAAGACCCGAGAGTGATTCCAGCTTGATCTTAATCTGGTAAGATTCCGTCGTCTCGTAATCCAGCGCTCCTTTCTTCAATCTCAGCGCGCAATTTCGCTCCTCCGTGACATTCGCTTCGAACAGGCCTTCCTCATTGCCGCTGTAAATCTCGCACTTGAGCGGCGTGGTGTCGTGCGCGTGACTGTTGATAATGGTGATTATCTTTATTAGCGTGTTGTCACCCGCGTCCTCGGGCACTTCGACGTTATACGAGTTCTCCGCGAAACCCAAACCGATCTCCGGGGGGACCGTCGCCACGTGACGTACATAGACCGGTACGGTCGTCACGGACGACAACTGCGGCTCTCCCATATCGTATGTACGTACGTCGACCTGGGAAAAAGAATTATCTCGCATGGATGAGCCAGATTGCGAGCGCGATGCGCGGTATCGAGTTATATATATATGGAGAATCAAATACCTGATACTCGGAGTCAGTCTCCTTGCGCAAGTCGTCTCGTATTCGGAGTACGCCGGTGTCGGGATCGATTACGAAATACTTGCTGGCGATACCGCGGCCAATGATCTCGTATCGAACCTACGGATACCGAGTTCGATGAGAATATCTCTCTCTCTCTCTCTCTCTCTCTCTCTCTCAGCGATTCAACGAAAAAGAAATCAAGACATACGAGGAAAGACACCTACCTGATTTCCCGGCGCGGTGCCATCGGAATCTGCAGCAACGAGATGCATCACGGTCGTTCCGATAGGGACGTCGTCGTCCAACGTAATCGGACGCGGTACCGACGTAAATACCGGTGGAATGTCGTTTACGTCCTGCCACGATACGTTTAGAACGTTATTAATCCCCGCCAAGTAAGAAGATACAGTTAAATTAAAAGTAGTTGAAGCACGATAAATGATAGGATGATCGTTGATTATGATATTAATGCGATCAACGTGAACCGGTTCCGTTAAATTGATTCCATGGATTAATTCCTATACCGCGACAGGCAATTAATTCCCGTTTTAATATTTTAACTAGAGATTTCCATCTATTAATAATCCGGAAGGACTATAGCTGTGTCAGATACGTACACATTTTATTTGATTATATTTTACTTGATTATATAAGAGATCTAGATCATTAATTAGAAAAAAGGTGTTTTATCAAAATAATAAATCTTTCGTGATTAAATCATATTAAAATAAAATCTTTCCATAATTACTTCTCACGCGAAATATGATAAATAAAAATCGATAGCAGTCTAAGCTGTCTGTATAATGTGATGTTCTAAAAAAAAGTGGCATTCATGTATGCTACATGATGAGCCAA
The DNA here is from genome assembly GCA_003595255.1 of Solenopsis fugax. Lineage (NCBI taxonomy): Eukaryota > Metazoa > Arthropoda > Insecta > Hymenoptera > Formicidae > Solenopsis > Solenopsis fugax. Next base: position 37,478 of record QKQZ01030716.1, on the reverse strand, counting down.
TGAACGATGATGGATATTGGCGACAGCCATAAAGAAAAGTTCAGACTTGTGTAAAATACCTGAACATTAATAACAACGCGGGTGGTGGAGCCGGGTAAATCGCTGGTGTTCTCCTCGGTGCCTACGATAAGTACGTGCTGGTTCTGGCTTTCGTAATCGAGACCGCGGACAGTTTTTATTACTCCAGTCTTCGGGTCTATGGTGAAGAGTTCGGTATCCCCTTGCTTGATCATGTATGTAATTTGCTTCTTTGTGTCCGGATCATCGGCCTAGAAATAATCGCGTTAACTTCAAAACCTGAGTAAGACGACCGTCCCAGCCAGAACGCACTATCCTTTCCACTTGGTCGGCGGGGGATGGGAAACGTCAACGGCGCGAATAACGCGAATATCTCGCGAGTCGGAACGAGTGTATGTCTCGATTATCCGATGAACTTTTGAAACTCCTCGGAGCGAATCTCATCGTCGTTTGTCCTCGATGAAATTACATCTCACCTTATTATGATCCACTTCGGAACTAATTTCACACTCGGCGTGTTACGCGGGAAGATTAGGGACGCTTTATCTCAACGCGAACGTCTCGCGCATTGGGATCCGCATTAAACGATTGGCGTCGCCGCACGAGGCTCTCGATCCTCTCGTTAAATTAAACCCGCAGGAACTGATACGAATAGACAGATTAATCGCTTTTAATCGCATTTCTATGGCGCTTTACACGTTTTCCAATCGAGGACAGGCGATATTGTGAATAGTATTATTATACTGTGCTTTGACATGCGACTCACCGTGACTTGAATTACATTATAATCGGGCACGTTTTCCTTGACACGTGCCTCGTAACTGCTTTGATGAAAGACCGGAACTTCGTCCTCGACGTCTACGACTTTCACCGTGACTGTCGCGGTTGCCAAACGGTAATCGGGGGCTCCATCCCTCGCAGTTACTACGAATTTGTATTCCTACGCAAATAGCATAATTTATTACATCCAACAAATGCATTTTGTTATTATGTATACGTAATGTGATTAATTAAATTAAAATTTTTTCACGTTACACGTGTTACGTGGAATTATTATCGATTTTTTCTGCACATTGCGCTTCCGCGAAGGAAAATCGCGCGAACTTCAATTCAGACAGTTTGCCCATTCTCTTTGTCTCGAGCGCACACAATGGCACAATAGTAGTTTAACTGTGACGACGTCCTCGCAATCCGAGTATAAACTAAACTGTTTCATTGTAGGACATTCTCGAGTTGTAATCACTTTATAACTTTCATGAGACGGAAGAGGAATCCCGGAAAATCAAAGATTAAGCTACATAGTTCTATAATGAACGGTCTTAGAATAAGCTCTTACGCATTATTTGATACAGTCTTTCACAAATTCAATTGGAAAGTAAAAACTCAATAAAACTGTTGAAATTTCTCAAACGTACATTATCTTCAATGATTCTCTGATTTGAAATATCTCGAAATGACTTTCTCATGTGAAAAAAGTTGGAGAATGAAGAAATACTTATACGGATTTTCAAATTAACATAACATTATTAAAAATAATGAGTTTATATTCTTAGTGTTCTATATTAAAAGCTAAAGGAACAATAGAAAGATTACTCAATCGACTTACGTCGTTCTGCTCGTAGTCCAATACTATCTTCGTCAAGACATCGCCAGTCTCGGGGTCCACGGTGAAAGGAATATCATCGGGCGCGAAATAGGTGATCTCGGCATTTATGCCTTCGTCGGCGTCTTCGGCATGCACGCGGCCAATTAATTTACGCGCCTCGCCCTCCTTGACAGTAAATTCATAAGGGAGACCCACGAATTCTGGGTTCTTGTCATTAATATCCGTGACCATGATATTAACCGTCGCAGTGCTGTAGAGACCGCCGGTATCTTCGGCCTTTATTAACTACATAAACCAACAATATCACAGCGTTACATGATTTTAATTTATTCCAACTTGATTTCGAACGCGACGTGGACAACGGCGAATACTTTATAACAGGCAATAAAAATACTTGGATGACTCAATCAATAAAATTTTATTTTTAGTATAAGATTCTTTCACGAGAATTTTAAGAAATTGGATGTATATGGAAAGAATGATATTAAGAAGTATCTAAAAATTTAGCTGGATAAGCATCTGAAAATAATTTTGCTAAAACATCAAAATAATTATGTAGAATGTTCAAGCTGATTGCTAGAATGTCAAAACTTTTTGCAATATTGCCCAATATGCTTGAACATTTTTCATAATTATTTTTATGGTATAACAAAGTTATTTATAGATTTATATTTGAATTTTTAGATACTTTAACAAAACCGTTTTTTCCGTATAGAAAAAAAATATTATATACTATAAATACTTGATATATAAATATTTATAGTATATGAATGGAGCTGGCTCAAAATTAAGAACGATGTATGTCGCGTGGGTACTCGTTTACAAGGAGGAAGAGACACATCGATGTTTCCTTAGATTAGATAAAAGGATGGAAGTCTTTGGAAGCGAGAGTCGTTGTCGATGGAAAGCGTAAAGCGAGAAGTGCATTGGCTTGTAGTAGAGGTGTAAGAAGTTTGTGCTACGGTGTTTGACGATATCGGCTTACCAACTGATACCGGGTCAGGTCTTCCCTATCCAACTTCCTTATAACGGTAATAACACCTGATTTGTCGCCGATCGCAAACTGGCGCAAGTCATTCCCCGATACTATCGAGTACGACACTGGATCGTTTTCTGGGTCAATGGCCTGTAACATTGATTGATAACGTTATATTATCGTACGGTCGTTTAAAGATCCGTTGTTTTAAAAAGAAAGATACAATTCATATCAGTTTCATACAATTCAAAGAACAAAAATACGCATTCCGATAAATAAATAATCAATTGAGAAAAACTTTACTTGCATATAGTTCGAAAAAAGAAACGTAATTTCAAAAAAAGAACTAACATACACAAATAGACGAACGTATATCGTGTGCTTCATCAACGCGATAGGACGAAAGAAAAAAAAGCAACGAAGTACATATCGAGCGGATACTGTGGTTCTGTCAGAGCAGTTGAAGTTTAAAATAAAACGCCGACGAGACGGACATCATATCAAGGACTCACAGTGATAGTCGCGACTGTGGAATTGATGGAGGCCCCCTCGCTGACTTGCACCTCGTACACCGGTTGCTGGAACACAGGGCTTCTGGTGTTGGGTCCGGGAATGACGTTCACCTCGACGATTGTCTGCGAGTACTTGCCACCCTTGTCGGTAGCCTGCACGGTGATGCTGTATTGCTCGCCGGCGTTCAGTTTTCTCACGGATTCGATAACTCCGGTTTTAGGATCTATTTTGAACTTGTGAAAGCCATTATTCGAAACGTGATAGATACTGTACGTTATCTCGGCGTTTTCACCCTCGTCATTGTCCGTAGCCTCCACCTGCGTGAAATCCGAAATTAAATTTTCCTTCTGGAGTCTCTCATCTTTAAGTGCGAGAAAGAGTTAAGCATTGATAAGCAATAATCAACGACAATTGAAAGATGTACCAAAAAAGTACTAAATACAAAAAACTTCAAATTACAGGCAATTATTATTATTTCCGAATATACGAAGTTTATTAGTCAATTAAAACATAAAGACGCCACCTTTGCTATTTGTCTCTTCGTCTCTCCCGCTTGAACGGTGATGGGTGCCATCATCGGAAGCAGAGGCGCATTGTCATTAACGTCGTTCAACGTTACGATAAAAGACAGAGGTGACGATGCGGCCACACCCGTTTTTTCCCTGGCGACCACCTGGAAACGGAAACGGCCTGGACTCGGAGGATCTCGGTCTAAATTCTCCTCGTTCACAACAAGGACGCCGGACGGATCGATCGCGAAGAAATTTGTGGTCAGCTCGAAGGTGTACGCCGGTTTCGGATCGTCTGGTCCCTGGATATAGACACGAATATTTTTTTTTAAGGAAAGGAAAAAGAAGCAAGTGACTCCAAATACACGGATAATACGAACTTCATCAGCACGGCACGGGTCTTATCCGCTAACAATAGAGGAAATTAAACGGTCGATTCGCACCTCAGTCACGCTTCGTTAAGTAGAAACCGATAGAATCTACGGGATCGGACTCACCAGATCAGCATCCGACACGGTGAGCACAATGGGATTCCCGCTTTCATCGATGACCTTTGTGCCGATCGGAGCGTTCTCGTCGACGAAACCTTCGATGTTTGACGCTGTTATAACTGGTGGATTGCTGTCGACCGGCTTGACGGTGATTGTTAATTTAGCAGTGGCCGATCGCTTCGCTTCCGACACTTCGACCGCCTTCAGAAAAAAAAGAAGAAAAATCTTGGTCATATTCCTAAATTTTGGGAAAAAACATTTAAGTTACTTAGAAAAGAAAATTCTGCATTAGTTTTTCAAACTCGACTGTTTTCTTAAATGTGAAAAAAATCGATTAATCATATTATTAAGAGACTTCTTATAATAATTTGGACAATAATTCTTCAGAATTTTTTCATCTACTTGTGTATAGAATAATTTTAAATTAAACAAAATTATTCAAACATTTCTTTAAACGTAAAAATCTAATTTGATATTTACCTTAATAATAATATCAAACTTCTTCGTTACCGTCGTGTCGACGGCTTTGATTTGCCTTACTGCCCCAGTGCTGGGACTGATCTCGAAGAAATCCCGGTAATTCGGCGGATTTCCGCTCAGGAAGGAATAGTGAATCGGTGCATTTATGCTATCCATGTCCACCGCCTGTATTTTCTCGGGCGAGATATTGAGTATACCGGATAGTACCCCACTCGATACCTGACAAAGAGAAAAAAGAGAATCACTCTTGCAGAACCGGTTGCACCGATTTATTGGCTACGTGAATTTGAGCAGTGAGATATCGACGACCGATTAGAAGTGCATATTCGATTACACTTGGCTTTTTCAATACTATAAATTCAAACACAATGGCAGGGAAACGCTCCACTATACAAACACTATACAAAAATTCGCCAATGTTAATATATGGAATTGGAGCAGGCATTTTTTTTTTGTAATTTGACGCAATTTACGTACCGATGCGGAGTATTCCGGATTGATGCAGGCGCCGTCCGAAAGCATGCAGCCTTGATAGATAAAGGAGGGATCCTGATCGTCATCGTCTCGTATGTTCACCGTCAACGTAGTCGTGGATGTGAATCTCTCGGAGACATTTCTCGCCCGATCCTGTAACCAAACAATTTGCAACGTAAAGCGATGAAGTAAATGCAAATTGACTTTCTAAACAGCGTCGAAGATTTCAACTACAAAGTGAGGAATTTGCATTTTGTACCTTTCGTGCGTGGACTTTGCAACAATTATTATATTACCTATGCAACATACTAGAGAAATGTGTTGAATTATTTTAAAATATACCAACATATTTATATAATATTACATAATAATGTATTTATAATATAAAACCATTTTAATATAAAGTTTTATTATAAATATTTCATTATTATATTATTATTTTTTATCGTAAATTTTTGTATTACAAATTATTTATTTTAAAAACAATTGTCAAACCCGCTCGTATTTTCCAAATATAAATATAAGAAAAGCAATAGACTAAACGAACAAAAATTGTGATGTAGGTGTAGAATATTTATTTATAATAAATATTAAAAAGCGACAACATTAGAAGAAAGCAGCACAACGCTTCAATCTGACTTGAGAGAGAGAATTATTTATTTTATTTCATGATAATTATAATTTATTTCATTATAATTATAGTAAAAAAAAATTATTTCATTTTTCTTGATTAATGAATGATAAAAAATTAATATACTGCCTCGAATAAAACAATGAATTGTAAAAAGTATGCAAGATTTCTCAAAAATAGAATATTATAATAATGATTACTATCATATTTACTGTTTCTCTAGTTCTCTCTCTCTCTCTCTCTCTCTCTTTCTCCTTCTCCTTTTTATCGATGAAAAAAGCACAATAAAATATTAATAAAAATATCTTCTTCCATTTCTACGAGCTCATGAATAAAAACTTGAATGACGCATGAAAGTCGACGGTGATAACGTGCCATTAATCTTGCAATTTTGACGCGTCACGATCATATTGACATTTTCAATAGTCGCCACGTGCACGAAAGGAACAAACATCGGTTTTTTACTTCTGGTTCTCACACCACGACCCGATACCAGTTTTACCGTCCGTCGTCGCCTCGGGAGAAGCATCGTCTCCTCTTCTCATCTTCCGTTCTCTTCAGTGACCCTATTTATGCAATAACGGGCCTGGACCACTTACGAGGCGCTCTAAATAAAGGCAACCCCGTTATCGTAACTTTCATTACACCAGAAAGTTTGTAAGAAAACTTCCAAAAGTACATAAAATATATACATCTTAGAATGCACATTGCAACACGTATACTACAAATTACGCAGTTAAGTGCAAAAATGCATGCATTGCCTTCCACGGCATGCAGAGAGCATCCCATAAATTTCATGTTTTAATAAAACCCCTCATTATTCACTGTTCCTCATTGGAGCACGTCCAGAACAGCGCGTTCTAGGACAAAATCGTCGTATTTCAAAATTTCATCAAAACTAATTGCAAGTTTTCGTATGTGTAGAGGCAAGGAACACGACACGCGTATACGAGTAAGCCGAAATATATTTCGATATTACCAGTGTCAGTTTCATACACGGTGCCTCTTTAACATTTTCCAACAAGTTGACGGTTGACGTAAAGTTTCTATACAGTACGCTAAGTGCGAACGTTAACTTTACATATGAATCATCGTGTAGTCTATACATCCGGAGCATCGGCGCGGAACGCTATTCCTCGCTGGCGGAGGCTCGCTAAAAGGAGCAACGTTCACGGATCAGAAGTCGGTCATTTGTTCCACATAATATTCAAATGAGCCGCACCTGCTGCAGCACTGGGCGGTTTAATCCGAATCGAGAGAGGGAGGAGGAGAGAGATCGATCGCGTCCTCGACTCGTGGAGATTCGCCGCGATTATGCGAGACCGTGGCCGATTTATCTCATGGCTCGCCGGAGAACGAGAGAGCCATGAGCGCGCGGGAAATAACTATTACCCTTGACCATGGTGCACGGCCGAGGCTATATCCCGTATGCCAATAGTAATAATGGGCGCACGGTGCCTCCATTTGCCTTTTTCATTTCGTCTCGCTTACGGGAACGGCCGCCCGCCGGGGATCGTTTAATGACATTGCCGGCCGGCGCGGCGAGGCGCAGCATCCAGAATTCAATCGTATTTTTCCTCCGACGTACGATTCCTCGTACTCTACTCTATGGTTCGATCGCGCAATTTCGAACATGCACAAAATTGCAGCCGACAAGCGACGATGACGTACGTCTGTGCGATGACTAAGCGTCTCGGTTGCGCTCGTAAGCCGACAGTTCGGATGTAGTTTCGGATTCTATTGCAAGTGGAATAAAGCCACGATCCGCGCCATCCTGCACGGAAAGAACAATCTTGCTGAAATACAGATCTGAAAATAATTATGTTAAACTATTAAAAAATTTATATTGGACGTTTAAGCTTTGGATGTTAAAACTTTTTGCAACAATGACATCATGCTTGAATGTCTTGCATAATAATTTGATAGTCCAACATAAAATTATTTTCTGATCTGTATTTAGTCAAATCTTTAGATACTACAGTAAAATTGTTCTTTCCATGCGTATAACGTTTCGTATTAAATGCAGGGCCTCGAATTAGATTTTAGCAAAAATCATGACGAGGATGATAATCGAGGGAATCTTATTTTCGTGTTGAGTAATTCGTTGCATCCATAAAGGATAATGAAATTAGCATGCAGAATTGCATTGTAAGCGTGACGACAACAGTGTCATAATTTTATAAAATTATTCATGCTTTTGTTACATAGAGTTATCAAATGAAAATTCGATCATACTATGTATCGCAACTTGATATTATTTGATTTATCCGCTTCATTTTTTGTCAAGGTAGTCAAATTGGCATCGTGAGCATAACATCTACGTAAAATCATAATGCAGTGCAGCGCGGTAATAACAACAGTGTAATAACTTAATAGAATCGATTCCGAGAAGGAGTCGCTTAAAGTGACGGTTAACTGATCGCTTATAAGAAGCTATGACCAGAGGGGGCTCTAAAACTAACGAGGTTCGCCAGGACGGAAAGTGCCTATTGTGCCCTGGCGTGAGACCTCTATGCGTGTAAGACCTTCGCAGTGGATCTTTCACAAAAAAATCGCTTGTTTCAATTTAGCCTAAGGAGAGCATTTATCGCGAGGTCCTCGCACTAGTAAGGTTGAGATGTTCGCTCAGCTCGCCCTACGGCAGAGCCACTTCTGGCTACGAACAACGTGTACATACTGGATAAAATTGATTAAAGCACAATTAAACTTTAAGTAACATATTGACGTTGGAAATCAGATTTAGCTTTCAATCGTGAGACCTGAGCCAATCTGTTTGCATTTTCGATTAACTCACCGTTGACAAATCACCACTGTCATCACCAAAACTCGAACTGACGCGAATCAATGCGACGACTAGGAGTGCTTTCATCGAATGGAGAAGCTTCATTATTGGTCTTACGACGAGTCACTTTCTGTCGACGGTGCCTCTCGAATCCGATTGAATCCGTACGCGTCCACCTCGCATCCTCATTTGGAGGCGCGTCGCCGAACCAAAACGCCCGACGGATGCGAAAGACTTTTTCGGCAACGATCGGCAAGAAGGACAGTCCCAGGAATCTCAAGAATTAGTACATAATGAAGTGCGGTGACCGTAAGGTGTGTCCCTCGCTTTATCGTCCCACGTGCAACCAAGGTAATTCCTGCACCAATCGTTGTGCTGGGTCTTGCTGAATCTTTAGCCCGCGAGCCGTTAGCCGCGCTCGTTACGTTACAACATTCCTCGTGAGTCCGTATAAATCACGAGTCTTTTAATCGGCTGGACGACATACCTCCTTCTCAACTCGCTCGTGTGCCTTAAACCGTACGAGTGTTGTGTTAAACGGTCGTCGAGGGCAACCGAGAAAAATTAGCGATCAAATGATTTTCAACGTTTTTCGTGATGCTGCGACCGCTCGTGAAATTAAACTATGAAAATTTCATCGGGGAATATAAATTTTACTCAAACAAGACGTGATATATTTAAAGCGCCGAGAACTCTTTTCCATAAATTTCATATACGCGGCGGTGTCTCGGTTACAACCTTTACATTATTGATACCGCCGACATTTTCACGTCTTCGACATTATTCTCCGTGTTATTTCAGAACGTCTTTCATTATTGAGTGCTCTATAAACAGTTCGAATATCGAGCAGCGACGAGTCGATTTAAAACCTCGTTGACGCGCGATGAAAGGGGGATAGCAAATCCAATATTTCATGCCGAGCTTATCGGTGCGAGATCGGGTTATCTCGCTATATGTTTCAACGCGGTAACGCGGTTGGTGGGGGTTTACGTAACACCAGTTCATTTACATCGGTATCGGAAACCAACGGCGCGGAATAACGCATCACGAAATCTTCGTGTTCGCATCGACGAGTTTCGCCGTCGTCGTCTATTCGCTCTCTATCCGGCCTATGTTCTCGCGCGGAATCGATCATGCGTGCGGATCATCGGGCTGCGAAATCGACGCCTCCAGGCTTTCCGGAAATGCTGACTGTGCGCCGACCGCTCTTTTTTTCACCGATAAAATCGTCGCGGATTGCGCGAGATTAGGGATGCAAAATTTTCACAAGAAACTGGCGGACGTATTCCGCGGTAAAGGAAATCGGGGCTCTCTCTTTTTCATTGGCATTAACAGACAAATTGACATTCCATTCCGTTTAGCGAAAGAAACAGTGAGAAGGTTATTGAAAAATATCTCTTTTATAACATAAATACTATTGCCAAAGTTTTATTTAAATAAAACAAGTATTATAATTAAAAAAAAAAGAAAAAAATCTGATTCAAGAAAGGCAAGTAAATTTTCAATTGTTTAAAAATTTCATATTAATGTTTTTCATCTTGAGAGAGTAGATCTAACAAGGAAACATTCCCAAGTGTGAATTTCTGATTTTAATGAAACTTTGTATACATATAGGTTACATAAATAGATGAATTTAGAAAATATTAGTTGCTGCCCAAAAACGGTTTTAAAGGGTAAAAACACCCCTCTTGTGTAAAGCAATTTTCAGCTTTTTTTGTTATATCTCATAAACTATTCAAGATATCAAAAAATGTTTTATACAAAAGTTTTACCATAAAATTATCTCTATTGATTCCCGTCAATAATATTTTTTAAAAATAATTATTTAAAAAATTTTTTTTTAAATATTATTGACGGGAATGAATAGAGGTAATTTTATGATAAAATTTTTGTATACAACATTTTTTGATATCTTGAATAGTTTTTGAGATATAACAAAAAAAGCTGAAAATTGCTTTACACAAGAGGGGTGTGTTTTTACCCTTTAAAACCTTTTTTGGGCAGCAACTAATATTTCCTAAATCCATCTATTTATGTAACCTATATGTGTACAAAGTTTCATTAAAATCTGAAATTTACACTTGGGAATGTTTCCTTGTAACTAATAGACAGAGTCGCGTCAATATCCATGCGATATTGTCGCCGTCGAAGGCGGAAGTGACCTATCTGTAATCAACGTTTCGCGACACCGCTCTGCGCCGCGAAGGATTACGTACGCGAGGCGTTCCGGAAGTTGACCCGTTTCCCCTCGCGCAAACAGCCGCTCATCACGGCTTCGGTATACGTAACAGGCACACGATTTTCCTATTTCCTACCGCGCTTCTCTATTTATCTCGTTCAATCAACATTTCCCTCGAACCTGTATTTTCTTAACGACCTCAGAGTCTCGGTGTGCAATTTGTTACATCTTCCAAGACGGTTTTATATTTTATCCTGACAAGATTTATATTTTATCCTGATAGAATATAAACTCCGTTAACGCGAAAGTGATGAAATTAAAATATCGATCTTTCCTCATCGCGCTCGCGCGTTCACCGCTCATCTCAGCTCATCCCGGATTCAGTGACTCGAGAACTTCTCCACCCACGTCAGTGTCAACGCACTCGGTACATCCCGGGGGAAGCGCCTCTCCTCGCAACCGCGTTTTAACACCGTTCGTTTGACAAACGTCCGTCTTTCTCCTCAAGGCTCGTCGTTAATCCTCCCGACGTAGACTTGGAGAAAGAATTCACGCACAAGCGAACCGTTATCGTGCCTATGCGTACCGGCAGGTATTATTCTGCAACGTTGTAGCTCGTAGAGCTCGGAGCGCTGTAAAAGAAGCCTCCCAATGGCGTAACAACCGCTCGCAATACTCCTGCTTCGAGCGCATTAATTAAGCGTATTCTTTTCATCGCGTTCTATTTTCAATTTAATTACGATTACATGGTTCACAGCTCCGTGAACGAGAGAGAGGAACTTCCTTCACGCGAAATAACGTGACGCAGCGCTCTTGACATTGAAAATTTCATAACAAACGCGTCGGTTCTCACCTGTACCTTTCTCACGAAACAAAATTCATGATTTATTGTCACAATATACTCGAGAGAGGGAGAGAGAGAGAGAGAGAGAGAGAGAGGGATCGGCTCGCACCTCACGATCGGACAGTTCTATCGGCCGTCGGACTTTCGCGCTGACACGAAGCGAAAACGATTGAATTCCGCACGGCGAAACGGACAACACCATTGACGTTCCGCTATCTTCATACATCATACGTCCGATCGGTCAATGCTATTTTCCGTATCGCGATCACCCGCGACAGAAGGATTCGCCGTGGCGCGTTACACGCTGGATCGGCCACGTCGGCACTGCGGCCGCTCGGCTGAAATCGAAAATTCACGTGCTTGCTTGCTTGCTTGCGTTACACGTCCCGAAGCCGAACGGTGACTAATGCCGGCGACTATAGTCCGCGGCTCTCCTACCTCGCGTATCTAGGCTCGCGTGCAGCATGCACCGATGCATATAAGTCCCGTCCGCGTGTCCACTGCCCACCTTGCCAGTTTTCCCGGCGGTTACCTACCTTGGCGGCGCGCAATTTTCTTTGTTCGCCGGGCCCACGGCTGGCGGTGACTACGTTTACGCAAAACTATGCCACACGCATAGATAAGATGGCAAATAATTAGGGACAGTCGGGGAAGAGGCATTAGCACGTTGATCAGCGTGAAAGAAAATCGAGAGACTTGTCGATGACGCTTGTTCAACTTCAAGCTTCTATTACTAAGCGTCTATTACACTGAAAAAAAGTCTGGTTATAACTATCAAATGTATAGTGAAATAGTATCAATTAAATATTTTGTCAATACATTGGAGCCTTCCATATCCGAAATATTAGGGAGACAGAATTGTTCGGATAAGGGAATTTTCGGATAATAGAATAAACACATTTTTATATTAAATTTCATTTATTTAAACAGAAACTTAAATTTTTAACAAAAAGGACTTTATATATTCAAAAAAACTTTATGTAAAAAAAATTCTTTACGTAAAGAAAACAAAATTAATATTTATTGATAATGGAACATTCGGATAGTAGAACGTTCGGATATTAAAGTATTCGGATAATGGAACTTTGGATATGGGAGGCTCTACTGTATAACCAAAAATAAGTTTATTTTACTAAATATTTAGTAAGTGTTATCAAATCTGGTATAAGTTACTAAATATTTAGAAAAGTAAAATTATTTTTGATTACATTGACTAAATATTTAATTGATACTATTTCACTATACATTTGGTAGTTATAACCAGTCTTTTTTTTCAGTGTACTTCTCGACTTATTTTCCAAGAATTTATTATTCTTTTTTACAGAACGTATTATGTAATGTTTAATTTAATTAAAATATTACGTAATTATTTAATATCAAATACCGCTTCTTATCATTATCGTTATCATCATAATTCTTATTACCTTGCACGTAATGGCAACACTTATTGACCCACAATTGGTTTAAACATTTTAAATACCATGTCATAAACATCGGAGTGAAAATTCTGTGCTAAAAGTATTAATTACGCTATAAACCAATGTAATAAATTCTTTCAAAAAAGATCGTTGATTACGGAGTGCGTTTGAAGAGTCCGCAATTATCGCTGGCACGATTCCAATCAAAATATACGATGACCAGTAACCATAACTCCCATGGCAGTCCAAACCGATCCCTGCGTCAACGTAAGTAACGAAACGTACGATTGCCTGAGGTAAATGAAAACGCACGGGAAAATACCACGTCCGTCCATCACGATCGATGCAAACTCGCGTTCTTTTTCTTTGTTTTTTTTTTTTAATCCGACAGCGGACTTTCGCGTCGTACATACGTCAGACGTGACTTATCGAACTGCCTCGCTTCGTAGTGAATAGGCGCACTCGCTGTGGAGAACAATTCTTAATGCGAGCGCGAAGCACGACCGCCGAGCGTGGCAGTAATCACGACGCGACAAGTACCGTCATAAGTATAAGCAGAATGGGGCGCTCAATTGTACAGTTACAAAGTTATTGTCCCGCCATACGCATGTACGGGTCGTGGTGGATTTGACATTTCATACTACTTCCTGATTATATTATCATATATCCCTGGAGCGCGCCGCACGTAGGTAGCATGTTACGTTACGTCGCGGACTACGACGATTCGTCAATCGAACAATCTTGCGCCGCGATTGCGTAGGTGTCTGGTGAATACGCGATATCCGCTAATGAGCATCTTACTTTCACTCACGCGAGACGAGATTACGCGCGGTCCATTAACGGTTGCGTTAACGATCGTATTCGCGGCTGCTAGATCATACCGATCGAAATGGCTCTTGCATCGCCCTCTTGGAATTTTCCCCTCATTCTGCATCAGTGAACGGCAAACGAAACGATTCACGGAGCCAAGCCCTACTTTCTGTGTGACTCGCGTAATTGTTCTTATTAAAAATTAAATTAAATAATTAGATTTATTATTATTATTTGAATTTCAACAAGAACTCTCTGTGGAAAATTGTTTTCTCTCTTGTTATGTAAGGACCTACTCATAAAGTTTGAAATATTTATCATCCGGCCTTTTATAGAAAAAGTTTGCTAATCCCTGCTCTGGATTTACAGTTTCATCGTGGCTTATAACTTAAAAATTCGCTACACGGCCAGTACAAGTTTCTATTAAAATTTTTTTTCTAAAATGAAATAAGTTTACTTTAATCTTCACATAATCTTTCTGTTTAACAATGCAAATGAATAAAAAAAACCGCTAAATTTATATTAGAGGATACTGCGTCGACCTGACATAGATACCTGATGAGTATGGATGTTTAAAGATGAGTCAGGTCACGTTGCGAGAGGGGATGTAATTTATGGTCCTCGCCAGCGGAAAGTCCGGATTACGGTGCGTACACCGATAAGTGTTGCGATATCGATCGCTTTCATGATCCGGACACGAGGAGCGCAATTTACGAGTTCTAATCCGGTAGTAGCGGTCCCCGTGTATCTTTGCGAGCCGAACAATGTTTAGGTTCGGCAGGGGCGATATGCAAATAGCTACAAGCAACGGCAATCGCTGGCCTTTAATCTGGCGGACCCGAACGGTTAATGCCTTACGGTACCGGCGAGCGATACCGGCACGCGTGTATCAAACGGAAAGATTGTGTTATTCCGCGCACCAGTGTTACCGTTACATGCGATCCTTTCCCTATTTCTCGCTGTTGTATTCGGTGAATTTGCCCTGACTGCGAGATTGCGCGAAAACTTTGCGTCGGAAATATCACAACTCCTCTCGCATCATATTCGAGTTGTTATCTGCAAACTATCTTTATACTCTAGTTGCCTTGAATCGCCAATATGGCCATTGAACAGTTACTGTGTGGAATATAAGATACATATCTGAAGGTATCATTTTTCTTACATTTTTTTTTATTATCTGTGAATTTCTCAACTAATTTCAATTTTTGCCTGTATTTTTTTAAATAAAAAATAAGGTATTGTTAAGAAAATATGTCTACACTGAAAAAAAAGTCTGGTTATAACTACCAAATGTATAATGAATAAATATTATCAATTAAATATTTTGTCAATATAACCAAAAATAATTTTATTTTACTAAATGTTTAGTAAGTATTATCAAATTTGGTATAAGTTACTAAACATTTAGTAAAATAAAATTATTTTTGGTTATATTGACAAAATATTTAATTGATACTATTTCACTATACATTTGGTAGTTATAACCAGACTTTTTTTTTCAGTGTACCATTTAGTGATTTTTGTTTCGGTATCTCTAATTAAAGGATTAATTTAAACTCGGTGGAGAAACTCGTGGATGCAAAAAGGAGTGACAAAACTTGAAACAGCTCATAGAGCTTCATGAGCCGCACATTTTCCTTGTTTATCTGCAATATTCGTGCAGCTTTATGCACATTTGAAATACCCCTACGCAGCACGCTTCTAAATACGCGATTGATAAGAGTAATTAATTATTCAGACGTGGATTATCTAAGCCGGGCGCGTAACTGTAATTAACGACTTGTCTGTCGCGCGCTGTTTGCGCACTTGTGCGAAACCGCAGAATCGATTAGTACCATTAAAATCATTAGACGTGAAAAAGATCGAACACGCATCTACCTGGCCAGCGTGGTGCCGTTGCCGTCGGGTTGTAATACCGTTTAGCGAATGCACGCCTGCAGGTCTGTACGTATATCAGTTTCTAATCTGCGACAGAGCACGCGGGACGTGTTTCGTACGAGGATCGTGTGCACGTAACGAAGCGTGCACGTTGCACGCGCGCGTTCGTCGCGCCACGCATATAATTATGCACGCGCGAATGCTGGAGTCCTCTCGGAATTATTGCGGTACATTCGCGTGTGAATTACCGCTGTGAGATATTCTCCAGTGGATAATACAAATGAAGGAATTCAGAAATATTGCTTTAATGTATGTCGCTTCCCATACGTAGCATTCATCGACCTTGTTTCTCATAGCAAATAGGCAATCGGGATATCTGAAATTGTACCGCGTATGTACATATCGCATCGCGATAATCTCGATGAAATAAATTCACATAAATATGTAACCTTTGTATATTTTTTTAATCTTATAATAGTCGATCCCAAACAAAATTTATATCAACGATTAATTCAAAATCTGCGTGTACATATATACACTTTTAATATTATAAAAAAAGTAAAGATTATAAAAAAAGTATTTTAAAAATATGCACACGTAGGTATAAATTTTTGACATTTTTTCCGGGGGAAAAGTATGTATATTACACAGAGAGAAAAAATTGTAGTAGTGACAACCATACAAATTTTGTTAATATAATTATAACATATAGTTAAGTGAACTATATTATAGTTATTGCAACTAAATTCATGGTTAAGAGAACTAATAAAAAATAGTTGTAGTATATTATATAATAAAGTAATTATAACTATTTTGTATTAGTTTTCTTAACCATAAACTTAGTTACAATAACTATAATATAATTCACTTAACTATATATTATAATTATATTAACCAAATTTGTATAGTTGTCCCCTTATAGTTGCTACCACTACAATTTTTTCTTTCAGTGTACGGTTTGCTAAAATAATATATCTTTAAATTATTTAGTGCCTTCTTGGACAACATTTTGTACATTACTTAAGATAAACATGAAAAGATAAAAAAAAGAACGTGATAAAAAAGGAATTCGTGTGAAGATAAAAAAAGAATTTGTGAAAGGCGCGTCCCGATTATGTTTTGGATTGAGAGAACCCTCGAGGTTCAGACTAATAGCACTCAAGGGAACGAGAAGTCGTGTGAAGAAGAAGCGCGATATGCTAATGTAAATATGGTTTTCCGTCGCGCAGATAGTCACCGTTGTGACTCATCGGTCAATCCCTCGTGCTGTCCTCATCCCTCGACCCACACGACCTGACCATTGACCATCCCACATCCTTTCGTTGATTCACCTCGTACCATCCGCGGCGTATTAAATTAAGGAAACACGCGCATTTATAATCGATTAACTTACAGCAGCACGCGACCGTGTCCGTTGATCGCAATCGCGACACGAGTAACAAGACGGTTGATGCAAAATCAATGCTCTCGCGAACTTTGAGATTTAATGACGGCGCTAAAAATGCTCCAGATCGTTGATGTAGAATGCTTATTATATCCGCATGTTGATTGTGCACGCCAGTAACGACCGAATAAAAGCAGCACGTCGAGAATCGCTCGCAACAGGTGTATGAACGTTACGTAACGTAAATACCACGTGGATGACACATAACATACGATATATATATATATATATATACATACATACGTACATTGAAATTCTTGGACAATACCAAGGAGCTCTGTCTTGTCTACGGATCAATTTGCAATAGAAATATTTCTCTTTTTCTCTCTCTTTAAAAAAAAAGAATTATTTAAGCATTGTAAGACCTTGTTACATGTAAGAGAGTTCTTCGTAAAGTTAGAAACATTTTTTGTAACAATAGTAACGTGTGTGCAATTTTGTTGCCAAAGCAAAAACCAAATTAAGAACGCTATTAGACTTCTTTTCATCACATTTTCTTATTAGCCCTCGTGGAAAATTATTACGCTCGTTACGCCAATGTCTGTCAAACCAAACCTGATCTATCTTGAAAGACGACACAATAATTTACTAGGAATGCACATCGTTAAATGATTACCGTTAGTTCCTCGTTATTCCTGCTTATAAGAATTTTCCACTGTTGTTATACAGGTTTTCAGCTCGATGTCGCGTAGCACAATCGCAGCGTATCGTTGACCTCATTATGCTTGATTATCATACTCGAGAGATATGTATTGCAATGATATACGTATACCATGGCCAACAGTTTACTCTATTCGCAAAATTTTACGTAAAATATTGGATTGACAAATTAGAATGCTTTTAGATAAAAAGAACAATTTTTTGCTCTTGTAGAGACAAGATATTTGAAGAAGCTAAATTATAATCATGACTAATTTCTAATAAATTACAATACTATTTTTTTCTTTTCAATAATTTTTTTTTTTATATCGCGTTAGACGATGTTCTCATTTGGAAAGCTACTGATTGTGCTTCTCCTTCGAGCCCTTAGAACCGTTGCGTTAATTAAGTCTCAGTAGATCTACGTCTTTATCTCAACGCCTACGTTAACATCACCGATCCACTTGAACTCACTCGCAATTCCGACAGCTGCGATCAATTAACGTGATTAGCACAAGATCGAAACTCACCGATGCCAAGATGGTGACGAGATAACGCTGAGTCCTCTCGTAGTCGAGCGTTCGATTGACCGTGACCTGTCCCTGGTGCGGCAGATTGATGCTGAAGTAGCCATATCCGTCGACAGTTGTGATCCTATTGCGCCCGACACCCTCGATCCTGCTGCCGTCACCGGGTGCGATCGAGTATTCGACGATACCATTGACACCGGCGTCGTCGTCGATCGCGTCGACATTCTTGAAGATCGTCGAACCGACCGGAGTGAGCTGCAAATGAAACGAACGTACAGGTGGAAATTATTTTCGATATAATAATTTATCCACGTCCTTCGGCAAGGAGGAAGTGTGTGGTGGAAATCGCGGCTTTCCTTCCGCGCCTCCAGCTGCGATGAGAAATCGCAGAACGATATATATTCCGTCGCGGCGGAGAATCGAGCGGGATTAAATTTATGCGGCGCTCTTTACGTGGTTTCAGGGGGATGCTAGTTAATTGAAGGCCGGCGGGGTCAGACGCGAGCATGGTCGTCGGGATTAATAATTCGACCGGGAACAGGCCGAGCAGGTTGTCCGCGCGCGAATGCGTGCGTGCGCGAGAGGATCCATGGGGTACACAGAGGGTACGAGACCTCGTTGGGAATTACGCGAAAATAATTCAACGGCTTTTTGCACCGGCGAAAGCCGCGCATGTCTCCGATTAATCCGCGGAGATAAGTCGACGACTACCGTGCGGCGCGACCGGAACGTGTATTCTCGTTCACGGCGCGCGCGATCAGCTCCTCCTGCTTGCTTAGCGCCGATATTCGCTGCACCTTCGCTTATCTAACGGGATCAGGGACCTCCTTCGAAATACTGAACTCGACCCGCTTCAAAGTAGAGTTCCGTACGGCAGGAATTGCCAGGTAACGGCTACGTAAATTAATTACAAGGAAAGAACTGTTTCGCTAAAGTATCTAAAAATTTAGCTAAATTTCACTATCAAAAAAAATTATGAAGGTGATTCAAGCAATGTTGCGAACAGTTTAGACACTCTAATAATCAATTTGAGCGTTCTACACAGAAAAAAAATTAGTATCAAATCAACAATTCATTGTTTCATGTATAAGCAAGAATATAAAATCTCCTTGGAAGTATTTATAATCTCAAAGAGACATAATTTGCTAACATAAAGAAATTTTGTTTCTTCATGTAAGCAAATTATGTCTGATCAAGATTATCAAATTCTTCCAAGATTTTATATTATATATTTGAAATTATATATATGAAACAATGAATTGTTGATTTGATAGTCATTTTTTTGTGTACATAAATATTTGGATAGTCCAAGAAAATTATTTTCAGATCGATATCTAGTCAAATTTTTAGCATGATGAGCAATGTTGCAAAAAATATTGTTCATAACTTTGACATTCTACCAATCAGCTTCTTACAAATATATTTTCATAAGAAAATTACTTTCAGATCAATATCTAACTAAATTTTTAGGTACTTTAATAAACTTTAATAAAACTGTTTTTTTTTAATAAATAGTATAATAAACGTAACGGTGAAAACTTTCTCTTATAATACACATTTATAAAAATGATCTAAAACTTTGACTTCAACTGCAGTAAACATAACGTAGGAAACACGTAAACGTAACGACGACAGTTAACGGCATATATTCACGTAGTACTGTAGAGATGGTTTTAATTAGCAAGTCCTCGAGATTAAAAATGAGCCAGCCGTAATGACGTTCCCACGGAAACAATTCAAGCAAAATAATCCTGATCGTTAGCCACGTCTACGATGGCGAGGAAGTCGTCGTCCCTCAATTTACTTAGCTAATTTTCACGAGCTTTTTTTGACGACGTTAAACGAGCGGAGGTAAAAAAGTGAAGGTGGACCGTTTCCGGCGCTCTCAATCATTTTGTTACCCCGTGAGCGATTATCGCCGCTTGTTCTCGCGTGTTCTCGCGACAGTACCGGTTACCCGAGCTCACTCTGTGGATTAATTAGCTCGAGAGCGCGAGCCGACGAACTCGATCTCGATCTTCCACGAGGAACTCCCGCGATTCCGCAATTATGCACGGTGGGTCAAAGGTTGCGCTCTCGCCGAGTATATATTTCAGCTTCCACGGTAAGAACTAATACAAAAGCTCCGTTAGTTAGACGATAATTCGGAGCCACTCGGGATTATCTTTGCATAATCGTCTCAGCGCAGCATCAATTCTGAATAAACGACTTATACTCCACTTAACTGAATGAAAAGAAGATCGAGATTAAGAATCGAAAGCCTATAAGAAGATATAATTTCTAGAGAGAACTTAGCACGACTTATTCTCCTCGCGTTCAATTATCCTTTTAGATTTATTCAACATGCCAGTCGAAATGCCCCCGCGCAAAATACAACACGCGCGTCATTCCCGGATCGCAGATGCAAAAGAGGGAAAATATTGTCGCGGCGTTCGTGGCCCTGATGGGGCCCATCAACGACCATCGATGTTCCCGCCGCGCTGCGTTCTCCAATAGTTCTCGTCCACTTAGCGACGTGACGAATCTACTTTCTTCGAAGACGCGCGCTGACTCGACGATAGAGCGGGATAATAGAGCGTCCCACACTCGCGTCGATGACTCGCATTCGGCACACTTTTAATTTCTGTAAAAATTCCGTCACGCTCGTGGAAAACGTCTGGCTCGACGAAAGTCGCGACACCGCGCCAGCGTGGCGACGCAACGCTCGATCGCGAGGGAACGATCGTGATGCGTGGAGAAAACGATTCGATGTCGACAGTGCAATTCCAACTTCCAGCGTCGCGGACGCTATTATTTTTCAACGCAGTCCCATGGTACTCCTAACAGCAAAGTTCGTCCGTATTTCCTGCATCGTTCTACTCAATTAACGCTCATCCCGCCGGAATATAATTATCGAACTTTCGCACACAGCGTTAACTGCATAGCCTCTTATCCGTCCATCATATTTAGACGCATAATTATACAACACGCAGCCCATTATAAGTATAAATTTCTAGCTACGCGTGCATACCGTACAACGTAGCGCGACTCATTATAAGTATAAATTTACTTCAGTACGGCGCATACCGTGAATTACCGTGTTATGCCCGCATTTTCACGCTTGACGTTCTATTATTTTCTTAATACAAAACGCATTTTCCACCCACTCCGATCCCGCGGCCTCATCCGTTTTACTGCAACGTGAGGAATGCGGTGTCGACAGAAGAACTATTGATTGAAACTAATTACGCAACTCGGGAGATGAGCAAGCGGTTTTTACGGTTGCGCAAGTATACTCGATTACGAGATGAAAATGGAAACTCAGCCTTCCTTTACGGGAAAGAACCTGCTTTATAGACTCTTACCTCCGGCACAGTCGTCTCATACGGCGTGTTAATGAATTTCGGCGCATTATCGTTGATGTCGGACACTCTCACGATCACCGGGATCGTTCGCTTCTTGTTGGACGACTTCACCGTACAGCTCAACTGAAAAAACGAATCAGTATTCATGTCGGAGATCGAACATAAAAATTTGGCTACATCTTATTGTTAGTTAACGCTACTTAATACTAGATGCCCCTAAGTATCACTAAAATTTGGTAAAAGGGATTTTAACAGAAAACATTAAAAAGAATTTAAAAGACATTAATGAATTTAAAAATATGGCGATAAAATAAGGTAAGACGATTATTGACTACATCAAATTTCTGCATAAATCACAAATTAAGTAATCTGTTTTATTAAACGTCAATGTTTGATTAAGAGCAGTATGATATAAAAATTTATTTTTGAAGCGATTAAGTGAAGCTATAATTAATTAGTTTGGCTTAGATTTCTTTATTTCGATCGATTCAATTACAATCCGCCTAGATTTCTATAAATTAATCAAAATGCGCTTCGCATTTCAGTTTCAATTGAATTTATCTCCATCTGCATTTCTCGGTCTCATTAGATCTTATCCACTCGTTTGATCAGCACGGGCTCTTGAAATGTTCGATGCGGTACTCTAGACCTTTCACATTCCTCACACGATAGTGTCATAAGGCACAATGTGCATGCACAGTTTCGCGGATGCCGAACGAGTCGACGTAGAGAATGGCGAATCGCGAGCGCAGTGATCAGCGAACAAATTAATTTCGTTTAATTTATACGTAAGGAATACCTAAACTAGTAGATATTTAAAAGAATATTTATAATTTAATGCAAGAGTCTATTTCAAAAAGTAATTAACCGCTTCTCTTCTTTGAAAAAAAAGTACGTACATAATGATCAAAAGAAAAAATGTTCCGTGAAAATTAACTTGGTTTTTAGAGAGAGAGAAAGAGCGTTATCACTTCTATTTGAAAACTGTGTACTAATGACCGTGCGGTTTGACAACTGATGCAGAAAGCCGTTGTGGATTTTGTAACTTCCTTTGAGGGTTCTCGACAAGCTGCCAGCTTCCGCTTTCACAGTGAGTTTGCAGCTCGTGTTAACGGCGAAGAAAATAATAAAACATTTTACAGGCGGACAAGAGATCCTCTTCCGAGAAGCAGAGGAAATTTTTTTGCGTAGAAAAAGCAACGGCCATCGTTTTAAAAGCGCTAGACACTCGTGAGGTGAATTAGACGTTTAGACGTTTAATGGGCAGTACGAGAAAGAAAAATTCACTTGAAAGGAACCGAACAATACGATTTTTTTTTTATTGCACCCGTAAAGATTATAACTCAAGAAATATTGACACCTCGGTAGTGAAAGCTATTATTCACTTGTCTTCTAATATTTGTAGTTGAGTTGAGAGATGATAATGATGATGATGATGACGATGATGATATATCTTTCTCTATGAATTGCTTCTATCTCTGTATTATTTTCATCTTTGTTATTACATATTATTCCTTGTTATGTGTAAGATTATTTGAAAATCTCCATAATAGGAGCACCTCATTTATCCAATACATTGATCTACATTTTTTCGCGATATGCAATCAACAATATCGAGGACGGTGAAAATTCCGATCAAACAAAAATGAGTAGAGAAACGAAGACTCTCGTCAAGTTTTCGCAAAGGACAATAATCGGGGAGCGCAAATCAGACTGAAGTTTCCACGCGTGACGAGTTTCTCTCGGCACATCTTGGTTATTTATCATCGGAACTCCCGTTGCTAGCGGTTTTCAATGTGGCAATTTGTCTCGCGATGGTCCTCCGGGTGACTTTATCGATAGAAAGCGGTTAAATGATATTCTACAGTTCACGTTGCGTCGATGCGTCGCTCGTAAACTTTCTCGGATAAATGCATAAGGAAGAAGATGTGCGCGTGGCCTGATAGTCGTACGCGCTGTAAACCTCTATCCATTTGAACCTCCGGCATTCTAACAATATTTTAGATGCAAATTCAGCAGTCGCGAAACAATGGCTTAACTTCAGAATTAACGTCACAATAAATCGTTTTGTACGTATCTATAAATTACTGTGTATAATTATAAATGTGAAAAAGCGCATTAAACCGGAACGCTACAAGTGATCTCAGTCTTCGAGGATTGGAGTGTAAGAAAATATATGCATGGAGAAAATGTAGCATTCCCGTTAGAATAATGCGTGCAACAATTTTTTAATGCACATCTGCTCTACTTTCGAATGTTACGAAACCGCAACGTTAGTCCATTATGGCGAATATTTTTCACAACTTAAATGAATCAGGTTCCGCAATCTTGCGAGAGATTAAGATCTCCTACCTGAAAAACCACATGCGAGAGATTTTCGTTGTCTCTGTCCAGTGGCTCGAGAAGCTGCAGCTTCTTGCCGTTCAGTTTGAAAAGAGGGATCTTCCTTCCAGGGAAGATAAGCTCCAGCACAGTCTCGTTGTAGGGATCGCCAGACACCGGAAGCTCTTCCGGCACAGTCTTCTGATCGATTGCTGAAAAAGGATAGACGGCGTTAGCGATTACCATCATGCACATCGATTTATCTTATATCTGGGACAGCGTAAATGGAATTTTCAATAAACTGGAAATATACGAAACTCCGCCGCGGCAATATATTCTTGGTTGTTTGAGACATCAAGCGAACAATAATAGGTTGCATGATGAATAGTTGCAATCTCTAAATTTTATCCTCTAACGAAATAAAATTGTTCAAAAAAGGCGAGAATTAAAATTTCTAATTAATGCATCTTATCGAAAGATACAAAAGATGTTACTAATAAATCAGAGTCATGAGAGATAATGATGAATAGCCTTTTCAAGAAAATTGTTTTATTACTTGTATAATACAACTTCCTCTCTCGAGTGAAGATCAACCTTATCTTCATTCTCTGTAATGAATGCTATCTTGGCGGACCAATGTCGATCTCAGGCAGTATTTCATTAATGAAAGCCAATACAATTTAATTGCAATGTATTGACTGTTCCACTTCTTGAATATTCTAATTTTCGTCATCATTTTCTGTCGTAATTACTTTTCTTTGACGAAAACTAATTAAGCTTTCTATTACTACATCAGACATCGTCTGTTGAATCGAATTTAACACATTGCTTTTATAACTTTGACTCTCAAGATTTTCCTGCTAAATTAAACTCGCTTTCACGAATCTTAATTTCAATATATTCTGAGAGTTTTCCCATTCTATTTTTATTTATGTATACAAAAACGTAAAGAGCGACAGAAATGCTAATTGCATTAGCTTTTAAGGAACAGTTTAAATTAACTGATATGAATGTAATAAATCCAAGTAACGGATGGAGATTAAATTTAATCCACCTTTATCCCCTTTAATCTTTTTTCGCAGAATGACAATCATTTCAAGATTTAATGCATTATGCGGAGATGGAGTAAATTTATTATTCATTCGCTCAGAGTACAATAACGAAGCCATTTCTCCATCAAAATAAAGTCATCGCTGACAAAGTCGTCGTGCATTATGTATACGACGGAGATCGGAGAAAGCGAGTGAAATAGTCGTTCAGATCTTCAGAACGTGCAAGATGATTTTCTTGAAAACACCGGGAACTGACGCGTTGATTCGACTCGATTTCAATAATTATCAGTTCGATCGATCCGCTAAAACGTAATTTCCGCGTAATAAGATGCTGTAATTGTGACACATTCGGTACACGATCTCAAAATCGAATCCGGCCAACTCGGGGAATGATCTATTTGCGAAACTCGAGAACTTGCCTTATCGAGACGCATTTAACACAACCAGTGCGATGTGGACCAAATCTGAAGTTGAATGAGATCGTGGCGAGCGATGCTCGCAATGTGGAAAATTGTAACGATTCAGATAGAAGAGAATAATAGACGCTCAAGTGTAGAAATCAGCACAAAACTTTTCCCGTGATAAAAAGGTATGTACACGTATGTTTCATTACGTTATGGAACAAGCGCTGATATAAAAAGAGTTATTGAATAACTGTACAAAAATGATAAAATAATAATAGAAAGACGCAAGAAATAGCGAGACCGGAGAAATATTTATGACACAATATATATGACATGGCTTATAATTTATGAGTTGCAAGCTATTAAATTCGCACGTTTTTCTAAAAATCAACGCTTTCAAAGGAGGTCATATAGGTTTAATTAATATTAGATATTTGCATGATACATTTAAATAATTGAACATCACACTCACCATTTCCTCTGCTCTCTTCGATATCGAGGATGATATTCGATTGTCCCCCTTCCACCTCGCACAAACCTGAAACATACAAAAATTATAGAGAGATTAATATTAGATTACTCATGTTATGTGCAATGCTTAATTAAATTGCAAGCTATCAACTTTTATTCCCTTTATACTTGTTATGGCAAAATTATAATTAATTAACTTTAATTTAATTAATCTCGATAAAAAACAACAGCACTGTAATTTCATGCAAGATTATAATTCTCGTATAAAAAGTATATGATATATAATGTTATTTTCATAAGAAGTCTTTCAAAGATTCCACTAATTGTGTATAATTACTGCTTATTACTAATGTTCTTTATTACAATACGCGTGAGACACTAAGATTTTACTCTATGGCGACTCAACAAGAGATTTATATTGTAGTTACAATATAAATAAAAAGTGTATATATAGAGACTGAAACACAGTGACCTAATAACTGTTGAAAGATATAATAATGACTCTAATGACATCTGTTACTTATAATTACGTGCGTGATTATCTATATAGTAAATATATGAACTGTTTTTCACGTTGTCGGACTTGAAAACATTTATAGGTCATTCAACTAGTAAGGGCAATCAGTCGAGTAATAAAGCGAACCATTACGGCTATATTTCTACGATAGGAATGCTATATCGCATTTCCCGTGGCGTGTACGAACAGACTGCTCTAATTTCGTTCGCGTGCTGGTAAAACTGAGCGATAAAAAGGCGTGAAGTAATTGATTGCCGCTCGTACAATGAACAGTTTCACAGAATTTCGTTTGCAGGTGCAAATAGATTCTTGTTTTTATAAATTTTAATCACAAGAAATTTTAATGCGACATTTAATTTAACGAGACATATTTAACGTTAAAAAATAAAAAGCATAAGAAAGGAGAGAAAAGCTAAATTAAGCGACGGCATCGCTCTCCGCGACTTCTTGAAAATTTCGCGGTCTTTACTCGCAGATGAAGTCACTTTTCATCCGCATGACTGTAATTATAACACCCTATCGAGATCAGTACGCAATTGATGCGTAATTTCCGTGTGCCATCAATTCTCAGAGCTCACCAACGCGCTCTCTCTTTCTCTCTCAAACAGGTGCGAGAAATCCGCGTGCCCGGAAACGTGATGCGCAAAACGCTCGCGACAGGAGGGAAGATTCTTCGGCGAGTGGAGTGCACCAGCTGTTACGAAAGGGACCGGTCGACGACCGATTTTTGTCGCGGGGTCTCGCAAACCGGATGAATTAATCGGATTGCACGTTAACGAACGCGAGAGCCTAATTACTGACATGTTGCCATTACCGATGCATATACGTGGGTTCGTTACGATGCAAAATGATTTGCAACATAACATGATAGTCTCCTTCGTTTTAAATGCCTCTCCCACTCTTTCCTGACTTAATATCCTTGTCACGGCAATTAAGCTAAACGAAAGAGCGACATTACGACATTATAATAATTTAAGAGTTGCATTACAAGAGTTGAAAATAAAATATTGTCTCTCATTATGTTGTACACGCACTGTAACTTGATGTCATTTATTTCATGTTGTTGCCTTCGTGTTATCAATACTCTTCAATTTTTTAACAAACAATACTGTGTATTTTTTTCAAGTAAAATAATTTTGTAATTTTTAATTAATTGGTTATGTAATTATTTTCATTGAAAAAAATCTAATAAATCTAATGTTCACTTGAAAAATTTTTAAATTAATTGAAGAAAATTATGGAAGTGAATTTATTATTACTCTTATTATTATTCTGCTCAAACTTTTTAGATTTTGAAAAAAATAAAATTATGTAATTTTAATAATTTAAATTCAATGAAATGAAATGTCTTTTGATATCGAATACAGTATGTTCAATAGGATTCAATAATGATATCTCCAGCTTTCAATACGTTCGAACGAAACATTTGTTGTAATTAATGAGTTCACACAATAAAGCTTAGAGATAATAGATCTATTCATCAAAATTAATTTAAAATAAAGGAAACAAGGATTATATTATTGTACATATCCGAATGTAAATTTGTATTATTAGAGATCAATATTATTTATTAAAAATATAATCTTACATTTACATTTTGTATTGGTATAATTTATGAGAAAAGTGTTTGGTTATTTATGGCTATAATTACATGGTTAATAGTCCGATTTTTATAGTTATTACTATAATGTTAGTATTAATAACTTTATGTTTATAGTTTTACTGTGACAAAATTTTATTATAAATTATAATTTTAAATATTAATGTAGTAAAATATCAACATGATAAAGTCTAGATATATGAGGTAGGTTATACACTGTAGAGAGAGAGAGAGAGAGAGAGAGAGAGAGAAATTATTTTGCATAGGTTGTAATACATCGTTGCGCTATTTACAACATTGACAAATTGATTCAACTCATTATAGTTTCGTTAATATTAACAGTAAAAGACTGAAATCACAACACAATACTAGTAATACCTAAAGACACGTAATAGAGAGCGAGCAAAAATTCCTTCTATTTTCTCCAACTTCTGCGGTATAAATATCGAAGTTATCCTGCATATATTAATCTATGTGTCAAAATACAAAGTAGTAATCGTCGTAAAGAGCGTGAATTATTTGTCGTCCGAAGTGTGAAAGATGCGTTGGCGCGTACATTGGGAATGCGTCGCGTCGCTGTATCGCTTTTGGCGCGTGAAGTTGTCAGCGCGTCATTCATACCACTTAACTGCACATCACTGGCAGAACACGGCGGACCGGGCGGACACGGGACGGATCGACTGTGGCGTGGCGACTTGCTTAAAATTACAGCTAAGCAAAGCCTACATTCATCCGTATTTGTTATCTACACACAATATTTAGCTGTCGCGCAATGCAGATTCGGTGTTCGTAAGTTTGACGGTGCATTAGAACGCGAGATATATGCGGCCGAAAAGTCAGATCGCGAATAGACCGAATGGTCGGTCAAGTGATGTTCGTATTATATATTCGGATATTGCAAGTATCGCGAATGTTCTATTCGTAGTTTCAGCTCGCGTATTCAAATTGCGTTATAAATGCGAAGTAGCAGCCGCCGTGAAAAGGGAGCGTGAATTATTTGTCGTCCGAAGTGCGAAGGATGCATTGGCGCGTAATTGGGAATGCATCGCGTCGCCGCATCGCTTTTGGCGCGCGAAGTTGTCTGCACGTGATTCGTACCAACTTAACTGCACATCACTGGCAGACCACGGACACGGGTGGGATCGACTGCGGTACGGTGGTGTGTGGTGTGGCGTCGCGACTCGATTAAAGTTATGGCTTAGCAAAGCCTACATTCATCCGCATTTGTTGCCTACATACAATATTTAGCTGTCGCGTAATGCAGATTCGGTGTTCGTACGTTTGACAATGTGTTAAAACGCGAGGTATATGCGGCCGAAAAATCTGGTCGAATGGACCGAATCGTCGGCCAAGCGACGATTGTACTTCTGATATTGCAAGTATCGCGAATGTTCTATCCGTAGATTCAACGCGCGTATTCAAATTGCGTTATAAATGCGAAGTAGCAGCCACCGTGAAAAGCATGAATTATTTATTGTTCGAAAACGCGGGAAATATGTGCGAGGTTAGGAGCGCGAAGTTGGAAGCAACAGGTGTATCGTCGTCGCATCGCTTTTGAGGCGTGAAGTTGTCCATGCGATTTACTCATATACCGCGAATTCATCAATTCCCTTCGCCACTTCTGCGTTCCGTAACGGTCGTTCGCTTCATCTGCGTGATGTCAAGGGTATCGAATGTGGCGTAATTTCATGTGTTTACATCCTATTTCTCGGCTATCGCGTAATCAAGTGCGTGTGATTAATGCCGAAAATGCCGTATAATCGTTATAATCTGGTGATTAACGAGCACTTTATTGTAATGTGCATGTTTGGCAGGTATGCCCCGTTCATTTTTCATAATTTATGATAACAAAAAAGTTAGGTTAGGTTAACTACAACTTGAAAATTAATACACACTCTTTCATAAGCATACAGATTAATTCATAGCTTTACTCGTGCAGTGTATCCAGGACGTCCCAGCCTTACAGATATGCTACAAAATTTGCCTTACAAATTCATCTTACAATTTTGCACTTACCGCTATTTAAAGGTTCTATAGAGTACTATCAATCTTTACTTATAAATCATAAAAGAAACATTGAAAATTTATAATGTTAGGATGTCAAAAACATACCACGCGAGTAATATGTCAAGAAAAATCACGCGAATAAAGCAGGATG
The DNA here is from genome assembly GCA_003595255.1 of Solenopsis fugax. Lineage (NCBI taxonomy): Eukaryota > Metazoa > Arthropoda > Insecta > Hymenoptera > Formicidae > Solenopsis > Solenopsis fugax. Next base: position 7,388 of record QKQZ01030716.1, on the reverse strand, counting down.
AAATAAACCAAACATTATGTGTATGTACATACGTAACCTTTATTTAACTTGTATTTAAGTGGGATGTTGACAACGCTCCAAAGAAATCTTATTATTATTGTTATATTTTTTATTAGTTTGTTCGAAGTTACATTAATTAAACTCTTATTAGGAGATGAATGTAAAAAAAAATTAATTTTAAGACTTGTAGACAATACTTTTTATTTTTCTTTTCCAAAAGAACATTTTTAATCCTGCATTTCTTCATTTCCTTGTCTCTAATCAAATCATTTATTTAAATGATTCAGAAAATAACGACGTGGGATGTGTTGCGAGGCTCTTATGAAACTGGATAAATCTGAGAGGAGGAGGAGGTCTAGGAGAGATATCAGGCATCGGTGGAGCAACTTTGCTGTAAGATTTATTTATTATTTCCATATAATTAATTTCTGTTTGTTCGAATTGTTTTATTTAGATGATTTAAAAAATAACAATTAAAAGAAAAGTTTTATGAAATTTTTATAAGTTTATGAAAATTCTTATAAAGATTTTTTTCCCAAATTCTATAATCACTTTCGTAAAAGTACTTTAAAAATATATAAGAATTTTAATACATCTAATAATTAGTCTTTAAAACAATATAATTAGAACATTGTTTTAATGTATACTTATGTTATATTTAAATGTTGCAGAATCATCGTAGTCAACGTTGCAGATAACTCCACTGTTGCGCATCAGTGGGTGAGTGAGAAAGTAATTTTTTATGTAATTGAAGTGAAATTGAATTAACAAAAATACAAATATGGGCCATAGCTTCTCTTGATTCGCGTGTAACAATTTTTATTGATTTATTGCTGAACGCTATATTAAAATTCCTATTAAAGAACGCTATTAAATTTCTTCAATTATATTGTAAAATTTTGCGCAAAATTTCTAACTCATGAAATGTGATTGAATTTTTTCGAATTAACGAACAGTATATATACAATCATTTCCAAGCTTGCATATACTTATTACATTTATTAACAGATATATTTTTTTGAATTGTATCATGCTTTAAAGAAAAAACGCGAGTTATTCTAACGTATGCTATTCTAAATCCATATTCAGTTAAACGTAATGGTCCATTTACGATATTATTTCGCTCAGGAAAAGAGCATTTATTTTAATGCTTATTTGCCGGTAATAAAATCGGCAATAAAAGGTACCTTTCTCTTTTCTGACGTACTGTAAAAATCAGAATGATAAAGCAACAAAAGATTAGTTCAATTTGGCCTGAAATGGCAAAGATTGACAAAGTTTGAATTTTAATTAGCGAATTTTGAAATCACTGTACGATGAAACAAACAGTAACAATTTTTCTCAGTTTAGAAAAGTTTCCAATAGGAATTTTAGTCAGAAATATATAGATAAAATTTTAAATAAAAAAAGGACAAAAAATACAATAATACTTCATAATTGTGTAGCATATTAAAATTAATTTATTGAAAAATAATATATAAATAATTATTAATTTATTTATAAAATAGGCCAATTTTAATATTTTTCATTACTGATCAATTTATATTGATAGCTTAATTTCATACTGTATTTAACACGAAAACGACGCAATATATAAATATTGTGTCACAGAAGAGAGCGTCTAATTTTAGTATAAATTATCTCGAAGTACATATCAGTTTCATATATTAATTATATTAAAATATTTATAATATTCATATCAGCTTTTAATCTCTATTTCATTATTTGCAAATAAAATTGGATTTATAACAGTTAAAATTAATCAACGTAATTGAAATCCAAAGTTTGAATAGATAATACAGTTCACACGATCTCTTCGCTCAATATCGCACGTTCTTGCATGTTGTCGTTCGTCACATTGCGAAATCGCGCAATTTACACACGAACATTCGTCATCGTCCGGCCAGTCACGCGCAACATTCCCTGCCGAGCCCTCGTAAAGTCCCCCCGCGTAAATCTTTCATGACAGCGGGCCACTACCGGCGAACTCCGATCATTTCTTCCCGCATAGAAAGTGATCGCGGCATTAGAAAGTGCATACTATGAGAGAACCAAAGACCCCATGTCGATCGCGACCCATATTTTCTATGCACGCGCGAACAAACATCTGAACTGTTCTACATAGAATCTGAGTTATTACTTGACCTATTGACCAGCGTACAATCGTAAAAAAAAAGTCCTCGACGTAGTTCAGGATCTCATATAATTTGTCAGCGGCGTATCCTTATAATACGTAGATTTTTATCGACTTTTTAGCTGGATTCAATGCATTGTCTAGTCAGAACTTCTGCAGACAATTGCTAAATCACGAACGTAATACGCGTTGAAATAAAAATATCTTCTGGAATCTGACAGCGTGCCATTAACGATGATAGTTGGCTATAAAGCAACCCGTTGGATATACGATCAAGTTCGGTGTGTCGTGGGAATCGATACGGAAAGTCACAGGCGGTGCCCCCATCGGGAACTTTTTCCTCCTTTTCAACACCAAATCCATTACGGGGAAAATAGTACTTTGCTGTGCGCGCACGTATCGGAAAAAAGTTTCGTACCATCTGGATTTCCTCGAAGCCACATACGTGTGTATCGCCTTATATAAAGGGGAACAATCTGTAATGCGTAAACTAAAATGGAAGTCAACAGCTGGTTCGCATATTGATATAGGATGGTAAAATGCAACATCTGGAATAAAATAATATTTAAAGCGCGGATAAGCGACCATTACATTTTACGCGGGTGATGTAAGTAGTGTAGTTAAAAGAAAATGGACCTATTATATTCGAATACGGACAGACGTATCTCTCTTTCATACAAGACAATGCAGGAAGCAGCTGTTCGCTAATTAACAGGTATGTTTTTCGCAAACGCGCGTAAAATACCACCTCGGCCCGCGGTGAATCACGTTTCTTCATCTCACGTTAAACCATCGCTTTAAAATGCCGCGAGAACCGCGCCTATATCTCTCGTCCACAGGCAACGCGAATTATCGCGTCGGAATGTACGTTTTATCCCGCTAAGCCGTCTGCACACCATTCTCTCTCTCTCGCATATACTGTATACCTTCTCTCTACTCTCTATCTACATATGCGGCCGTTCGTTGCGCTCGCCACGGCTTACATCGGGTTTATCGATTCCTCGTGTATCTCCGTAAAGCTTGCATTTAATATTCTTCTTTCGATCGTAAAGTAAAAAAGAAAAAAAAATTAAGGAGAGGAAAGTCTGCGCGCAACGAACGAGAGTTGCGTCGAATACACGTGAAACGCGCGGATGATTAAAGCCTAATTACGTAACGGCAGTAAATCAAACGCGGTTGAGAAGCATGAATAATGCGGGCTCGCGATTCGACATATCGATATACGAGATGTAGATCGCTCCACGGTGCAACAGTAAAAGCCGTCTAGGTAGAGGCTCACACCTCCGCACGTGCCGTCGATCCGCGCGCGCGTTTATGCCCGGCGACAACGATAAAACAGAGCTTGCATCATCAACCGTGACATAAGTAATTGGCAATCAGCTGAGATAGATTTACGCGTGTGGGAAGCCACACGATCCGACCGTGATTGACTTTTACGCGCTAGTCGTTACTTCATTTTATTCCGCTTGTTCGCCCGCCGGCCGAGGGAACGTTCGTTTCTTCGAGCCGATGATTTTTTGCAGAACTTTTAGAAACAATTTTCAGTTACGTCATTAACCCCTTGCGGTCCTGTGTTGAGTTAAACTCGACATGATCTTTTGAGGTAACCTATCGCATAACTCTTCAAGCTATTGAATCCAATTGTAATCTGCAGACTATAGATACTTCCGTAAATTTGTCAAAGCAGAATTTCTTTAAATAATGAACTCTTTATTTTTCGAGCTGTTGACTTTTATTTTAGTTGACGCGTTACAGATTGTTCCCCTATATTTTAACTCTTTATTTTGACATTAAACTAGTTAATTAAAAGAGAACGAAATACTTTATTTTTGATCATTTGTAAGAAATACTTCAGATTGCAAATTAAAGAATGTTTCCGGTAACAATAAGAGAAATATTGCGATTGATTGCAATAATTACAATAAGAGAAACATTACAATTGATTGCAATAATTACTTACCAACTTTAGAATGGGCGTACCGAAGATGTAAAATCACGCACAGCAAACACCACAACCAGCGGGTCATTGTTCTTGCCTAAAAACAAAAGAGAATATTGCAATAAAAATTATCTGCAATACTATTATTTAATATTTCAATTAAAATGCGCATATATTTAGGCAGATCGTAAATTGTTAAATCGCGAAGGGATGCGTAAGCAGTCGCATCTTATAAGATCTATTCGCTAGAGAGGGCATCATATTCATAAGCCAAGTTTTTAACTGCTATCGTTTATAATGATCCTTAGTGGCTTTAAAACAGCAATTTCTTTACTGAAATATCGTGAAAAGCACGAGACACTTTTTCATCACGAAACTCGCGACGTATAATCTGCTAACTTAACTTTATTGCGGATTATGCAACTCGTTTCAACGTATACATGATGACAAATGACTTCTTTAAACACGTATCTTCGTATAATCTGCTAACTTTAAACATTTGAAAATTGTTTCAATTAAAGCTAAACTTTTCTTAATTAAACTTTTCTCATTGTTAGTTACTCCTAAATCTTGGAAATAACTTGGGGAAAGATCGCGATGAAACAAAACTTTGATTCTGATTTAATAACTTCTCAAATATATCCTCTCTAAATCTGAATCAGTGAATAATCACTGATTCTCAGTGGCATATTTGGAACTGATAAATTAATCTTAATCTAAAAATCAATGAAAAGTTATTGATAATCATTGAAAATTCTTATTGATCAGTATTAATAAATACACTCATAAATACTAATAAGTACACAATATAATTAATAAACATACAATAAATTCATTTATTTTTCAGTTCAGATAATCACTGATGCAGTGGCATATTTTAGACTGATCATAATTATTCACTGATAAGTGATTATCCACTGATTCAGATTTAGAGAATGTAATAAATAATAATTGATATCTGTGCTTTTGTGAAATTAGTGTACCTTACATATTTTACGTTTTCGACGAGTGACAGTGCGCTCGTTGAACTTTTCGATAACGGCGTGCAATATGCTAATCTCCAATATCCCCCGGGGCGGTTCTTAAGTGATTATCGGTATGGAAGAGGGTTGAAAATTCAGCGGAATACGGACAGAAGCTTAACGGGGACGCATCCTCTCTCACGTGCGGAGACGCCCGAAGAATCTCGCGCAGACCAGCAGGATCGATAACGCGCGGGCGGCTCTGTCAGGTCTTATGCTAATGCGCCGTCGATAATAAGGCCGTGCGCCAGCGTGAATAAAATGCCGAACGAAGGGAGAAACAATGTTATCGACTTCGCATGATCTCGCGGCGCGTAGTCGCGGCTCTTGAGATTCATCCCGCACTTACAAGGAAAGGTTTTGAGGTGTCCCCCTCCGATCTTGACGAGCCTTTAATATGTTATTCTACAGATAAAAATAAGGGACACATATTTTTTTATACGTGCCCGTTTTCACTTTTAGGGGGTGAAACACCCTTTGAAGAAAATCTTTTTTTTTCTTTCGAAGCATATATCGTCAAAACTATAAGAGATAGAGAAAAATGTTTTAATTAAAAGTTGAATGGTTTGAAGAGTACTTTATAACAGTGATAAAAAAAATTTAAAAAAAGTAAGTGGTGGAGGAAAGTAAAAAAAAATTTTTTTTTCAATTTTTTTTATCACTGTTATAAAGTACTCTTCAAGCCATTCAACTTTTAATTAAAACATTTTTCTCTATCTCTTATAATTTTGACAATATATGCTTCGAAAGAAAAAAAAACAGATTTTCTTCAAAGGGTGTTTCACCCCCTAAAAGTGAAAACGGGCACGTATAAAAAAATACGTGTCCCTTATTTTTATCTGTACAATAACATATTAAAGGCTCAAGATCGGAGGGGGGCACCTCAAAACCTTTCCTTGTTAGAATAAAACTGTCGCCGCCTCTCACCCGACATTGCATGCTCCCGCAGGAATGACTGATCCGCACAGTCATTGGAATTTAGCAACACGTAGACCAGAGTTCAACACACTATGCATGGGCACACTCATATACATCTATACATAAATTCTGATATTTTTGTAAACGATAGTGCGATAAGCGTTTGAGGAAAAGTGGAAGCGAGATATTAAACTTGAGAGAATAATAAGAGTAAGAACAGGATTCACACACGTATTTCATCAGGTAAAGCAGGATAGCGAGATTTTTTATTTATACTTTCTTAATTAAAAGGAAAATTAAGAACACGCGCGACGGTTCTCATCAGCACACGTTAAGGACAATGCCTTTCATAAATCTACAATAACTTGCGAAAAAGAGACACATATGGTACGCGCTAAAGATACGGGAACGTATATTAGGAGATCCCGTACGTTACGGGAATTGTAAAAACAATCGCGACTGCGTAATACCTCTTTAGGATTAACTGTATCCTCTCCTTTCTTTAATTATGACTTATTCCATGTGTTATTTTATGGAATATTATAAATTACTGAATAATGCTAACAGTCTCCATTTTACCGGCTCTTCTAATTCTTTTGTGCTGAGGGGCGGTCGTTGCACGTTTCTCAACGTGACATGAGAAAAATATTGCGCTCACGTTTACACTAGATAACGTACGTGTCTGATTTCGAGCGAACGTAATAGACAAAAGTCGATAATCGAGATAGGAAATATTAAACAGGCTCCCGCGGTTCCGCATGGTGGAAGGATCTCGCGTGCTTACGAGTCTCGCTAGATCGTGTAGTCACCTCGCACTCAAATTAGACTATCGCTCGGAGCGTCGTTCGTGCAACTGTCTTGCGTGTGCAAAAAGCTCCCGCATGCAACAGTCATGCACATTCGCATATTTTAATCTCACGCTAGACTCTCGTAGTCTGTTATCTCGGTCGGCCCTGGAGTTACGATTCCTGTAGAAAGAGCTGGTGAACTAGATTGCAAGGACTCGCCCAAAGGGAATCACAATGAGGATTTAATAGATTTTTGCTGGGAAAAGTTCAGCTTAAAATTGCTGTGGAATCTTTAAATCGAGGCGGACGAGTTCAGCAACATTCAGTACAATTCATTCGGTACAAAGTCTAGAACGTAGAGCAGAGTACACTGAAAAAAAAGACTAGTTGTAACTACCAAANAGTTGTAACTACCAAATGTATAGTGAAATAGTATCAATTAAATATTTGGTCAATGTAACCAAAAATAATTTTACTTTTCTAAATATTTAGTAGGGTAAAGTTGCCTATTATGAGATACCTTCTTTTAAAGGCTTATAATTTATTTAATTTATATCATTAACTTCTATTTTTATATCCAAATTATA